>JABFEA020000017.1:3263326-3276684 GCA_019775915.2 Cyphomyrus plagiostoma | reverse complement strand
TATTTTTGTTGGTTTGCGGGGTTAAAAGGGAGTTAAAACAAAACAAAGCAAAATGTTTATTAAATAAAATAAAACCTTTGCTTATTTAATCCCTCCCCCCCCCCCCCCCGGGCACCACCGTCGACCAAATAAACAGAAAATAACACAAAGGAGCCCCCCCACACGGTATTGTGTTACTGTAAGGCAGGGGTCCTGGCGGGGAGGGTAAATGGCCTGTGGATGCGACGGCGATGGGCTGGCGGAGTTTACAGCCGCGGCTCCCTGTCGCGCGTCAGAGGCATCGCCATGGATACACGCCAGCGCAAATCACAAACAGCATCACCGGCGTCCGCCGCTCTGACTTTTCCCCTAACCATGCTTGCTAATTGACTGCTTTGAGCAACAAAGGACGGGACAAGCTAGACGGAGCAGAGTGGCGCCGCCTGTACACGTTCCTTTTCCGCCTTCAATTTCCCCTCCCAAAGAAGATTATATTTTGTCATATTTAAAAGCCATAGAGAACAGTAGCCGTGGGATTTTCGTAAACATAAATAATAAATAAAGGATAAGAGCGGAGTGGTTTCTGTACCCGGTTTAGGATTGATTGCGGTGAGATTTTGGCCGCCGGGTATGTCCCCCATATGTTTACTTAAAGCCACGCCTTCTTATGCTGTGTGTAATCTTTTGTGAGATGGATTTTAAAGCAGTGCAGGGACGCATTCCCCTGTGTTGACACTGTATGGTTTATTTAATGAAGTATTACGCTATTACTTGGCCATGATCGGCGAGCGGCTTGCAGCAAATGCTTGGTATTGCTCTCCTTCATCACCTTCATCGCCATGATCTATGAGATCTACGAAGATCTACGTGGATGCTGATTCTGTGGATTCCCGCTCTAAGGCTGCAGCGATGTGACGATCAGGGAATGTTTCTTCTGTTGAGCCGCAGGATAATGAAGCTGTGAAAACAGGGCACAGGTGCTCCTGCTGATCCCTTCGGGATCTCAGTGATGATTCTGAGGGACCTCGAATGGACAATGATCATGCATTCTCACATGTCGTCCTCATTTGATCTTGCTTGTCTCTTCTTCTTACTCCTCTGAACCCAATTCCATGTGGGTCCTTGATGGGTTATTCAAGCATAATTTGAAGGGCACTAAAACCATTAAATATTGATTTTCCGATTTCCTGGCATCAGATCACATTTGTCCGTGCACCTTTTGGTCGCAGAGGATTTGGGGGGAAAAAAAGTCAAAAAAGATGCATCTCCTCATCTCACACCCAGATGCCACTGTGGAGTCGTGCATCCACATTAGATACAGGCTTTAAAGTTACAGGTAAAAGCTGACCTTCTGCCAACTACTTAAAAAAATGACTATAAGTAGTGTCAGTAAGGTATACCATAAGAGGTTATAAGAAGAGAATGAGAGTTTCTAGGGTACTGTACTTCATTACGACTTCATGTTGAGGGTGTACCAGACCCTATTCTCTAGGATAAGCACAGATTCACAGCCTGACCCTCTACTCGACAAGCAGTCGTCGATGGCTGGATTGATTTTAATGCTCCAAGCATGTTGATTCAGAAAGTGAGACTGTATTTCCTGCAAGCAAATGCAGACTGTGGGATAACTACAACAATAGTAGGGGATCCCTAGTTGTGCTCTGCTTTCATTTGGGGGTCCCTGGTTTCTGGAAGGTTGAAAAGTTGCTCCAAAGGGAGACGCGTTCCATAAGATGTCCTACACCTCAGCCTTACAGTGAGACCCTGAAGCAACAGACTTGACAGTGGATGCCACATGCAGAGATGTTCTCCTGGACTTCTTGGAACTCCCAGGACTGTGAGGACTGAGGAGACAGTGTGTGGCCTCTAGCTGCTGCACGGGCATCAGGAGGCGCCATGATATCAGGTTGGGACACTTGAAGAAGAAGCGGTGAAGGGGCAGGTGCATGCTAGAGCAGGAGGGCCACAGGCACCGTGTCTGTCAGAGATGACGCCGTCATCGAGGAAGCGGAAACGTCGCCTCAAAAGACTTTTGTGACAAGTCAATCCACTGAAGAGGACCAAAGGACGACGGGAGACTGAATTATCCTTGAGCAGTTTCCGTGAACGCCAAGCTTTAAACCCCGCATACAGATGAAGGTACACAACCCCGGAACTTCAAAGTAGGCAGTGGACTTTAGCAAAGCCCTTTGTTAGCCACCCACCCTTCGTGGTGGAGAACCGCCTGGGAGTTCACAGCCGAGACCATCAATGAGACTACAGAGAATGTCAACCACTGGCCTTGAAGCCGATGGGTCACGGTTTGTCCTCACAGAGCTACATCAGAGATGAGTGCTAGCAGATCTGCCGAGGGTTTTCCCATGTTACGCCTGCAGTATGGTGGATAATATCAATCCGCAGGAGCTACTGACTAAATCTGCCACTTTGAAACTCATTTCATTCCAAGACCTAAGAAACTTCATAACCTCACTTTTATAAGGTGTTCATGAGGTTATAATACCTTATAAGCTTTTCGTAAGCTTGATGAACTATTTGTGTGTGTTGATCTATGTCATGTCAATATTTTAATGACTAATTTATTGCTGCTGTAGAAGCAGATGCTCATAGTTCGGTCCCCTGATCAGGGGCTTCTGCACGTGCTGTTCTTGTGCCGTGTTCACAGCCTTGCCATGAGGCGACGAGGAATTGCCATGGCAATCCAGCTAAGGTCCCTGCGAGCCTGGGACATGGGCCACACTTGTTGTGCAGCAGTGATGCACGAGATCAAAGTAAGCATACTGAATTAAATGACTAACCTTCAAAGGGGTAAACCTTAGGCCTCAACTGCAAGCGTTTGGGTCGCTGGCATCCCCGCCCAGGATATACCACAGCGTTTTCTGAGAGCCGCGATTGCCAGGCCCCGCTAATCTGCCTGATGACTGTGGCCCTTTGATACCTGCATTGTACACACCTTTCATACTCGCCGTGCCTACAAACATCCCTAATGACTACAAATGCGTAAAAAAAGCCCGTCCCTTTGTGTATTTGTTCATCTGCAGGCCTGTGTGATGCAAATGAGGCCTCAGATATGGACGACCGCCGCTTAATGCGGTTACAAAGTGTTTCTGCTTCGTTTATGTTATTGTTCTCTGTTGACGGCTACAGAAAGGAAAGCACAAAAAGGTTAGAAATGTCTGATGTTCCAATTAACAGAAATCAAGGAGCTACAGTGACGTACGTGATTCTCCGGGTTTAAGTCCAGTGTTTCAGGTTCTATGTTTCTTTTTAAGCAACATTTATCCACCCGTTTGCTGTAACCTTGTGTCCAGTACAAGGTTCCTGGAACCGATCCCAGGAAGGACAGGGAGACGCAGTGGAGGGTAGTCAGTCCATCGCAAGGCACACAGTCATACACTGTGGGAAATTTAAGGACACATTGTCACCTACCTGCACATATTTGGACTGCTGCTGAAAGGGGGAATATCAGGGTAGTGAGAAAGATGCAGGAGAACGTGGAAGCTGCATACACACAGGTAGATAAAACAAGATGGACCTTTGTGGATCCGTGTAAGTGGACGGTTCTTTGCACAGAAAGGAATACAACAAAGGAGCATGATAGAGTACAGTATGCCAAAAGGGAAGAAGTAGTTGTATGAATGGCAAATAAAGCGTAATTTGAGGTATAAATAAACATGACAAAGGATAATGTAAGTAAACAGACAATAAATCCATAAAATAAATGCTTAAGCAATCCATTAAAGACCAAATAAGGATTCTTGGGGTAGGGAGTGAAACTTGCCTGGGGGGAGTAGGGTTGACAGGGCTATACGTCGATCCACCGTACCGCCCACTAAATGCATTTATAATTATTTAAATTATAGTTAAAAACCATAAATGTGTTCTGTAAATGGCTGACATAATTCCCCTCAATCTTGGATTTTGTATCTCAGTGGTAATACCTACAATCCGCCATGATCGATATACTTTTTCTCAACAACGGCAACGTCAGCGGAGAGCAGCTGGCCCTCAGGTAAGGACCTCTGCTGTGGTTTAGTATTAGAGGCCGAACACAGAGTCAGCTTGTGGCTTTCAGCGTGGGGCCTAATCAGCATAGACATATGGCTCTTACGCTCTGGTGTCAGGACCACATATTTATGGGAAGGGGGGGGGAGCAGGGGGCACTGCCAAGATCATCTCACCTGCATTATTAATAATTTTGTTTCTCTACATTTTTTTTAAAAAAAACAGCATCCTAATGTACCTTTTTATAACCAAGGGCACAAATAAAAAAAATGATGTCATTTATTTTATATTTACCTGCTTTAGCCTGTTTATGTTATAGTAACTTTGGGCAAAAGAAAAGATGAGGTTTTGTCTCCAGTCTGTAATTTCCCCATTGACTGTCACCGTGTCACTTACTTCAGGGAGCAGAATAAATGTGTCCCTTATAATGTATTGAAATTATTAATATATTCTGTTTTTCCCTGGGAATGGGAACAGGAAAAAAAACTGAATTATTCATATTGAACTTTGAAGTAGTTTTTTCTGAAATTTTGCTAATTGTTTTCAGAAAATTCTCAGGTAATTCTTTGGAGATTATAGGTGGTGATTATGGAAGTGAGGGTGATTTCCATTGCTGGGTCCAGCTGTAGAAAATGTAATGTGTGATTTTATATGGTTATGGCCTGTAGCCGGACATCTCTAAAGGCTGGACCCCTGGTTGCCCCTGACAACACAGCCAGTGACAAGATGGCACGTAAGTTACTTTAAACGTATCACAGCTGTCCGTCGTATGTAGCTGTATATCTGGTTTACGTTAAACGCACCAGTTGTGGCTTCCTTCCAAACTCATTTTGTCTGTTTTCAGTGCTCTTCTTAAGAACATTTATGTCAGACTTCACTTTTAAAAGCACAACTGCACATGGACTGAATGAGGCGAACAAAAAAAAAAAATCAATCGCAGGGTTTATTATTCTTAGACCTCACATAGACTTCCTTAAACATAAACCTAAAATGGTCGATAGGTGACAGTAAGGGGCAACCACAGACCCTGTACCTGCAAGCAGCCAGCCTAATAAAGCCACGTTGCTTGGATCTTACTCGTTAGGGACCATAGACATTAAACGATATCTTCCATTGAAAGATATAAGAAAGATATAATGTCTAAGAAATCCAGCCCGGCTTGCTGGTGAACTGATAATTAACCTCAGCTCAAAAGCTAACCCCAAGCTGGCCCCCTTTTTTTCCTAGAGTAACGAAGGAATCGTCTGGATCGATATGGCGACGGAGCCCCATCACCAAGGAAACACTTCAGACACTCGCTTATAAAAAGGCAGGAGAATCAGGCCGGGGTTCAGTGATCTCACTGTCATTCTTACATCGCCGTATCGCGGATCGATGGATAACAGGCTAGGAAGGCCTCCAATCAGACGCTTGCGTTTCTTTCCCAGTTTTCACCAGCGGTAATGCGAAAGGTAGCTTACCAACTTACTAGATATGTCCGATTTTTTTTTCCCTTTTGCCATCGCCTGAACATATGTCCAGTTTAATCCGACCTGAAGCCCCTGTCTTGCCGAAGCAGCATCAGTCTCTAAAGTGAAGCACATCGGCAGTCAGAGACATGAGCGAACGTGTTTAAGGAGCGCGACTCGCCTGCATGCGGACAGGCAGCGTCGCTTCTGCCCTGGTTTCAGTTATGCATCGAGAGGAATCTCAGGCCGCCAAGCGTCCCTCGCAAAGCGACACATGGCACGACGCCCGAAAGAAATCAGCGAGATGCTGCTGCCTTCGAATCGACGCACGCCAGTATGTGATAAGTTCATTAAAATCGCCTCTCTTCATGTAGGGGAGATGTATATCAGATAAGCAGCCTACCAAAGGGGCAGTGTGTAGCTCAGGGTGTTAGGTCTTCATGGCTGTTTGCTGTTGAGCAAGATCCTTGATCCCCAAAAATATGCTGTGGAGATGCTTAGTGGCTGACACTGAGTTCTGACCCCCAACTTTGAGCTCACCTCTATATGTGCTCATGTAATAAAAGAGAGCAAGACCGGATATAGAAAGACAGGCATCCCAGCATACCTCGTACTTGTGTGAATGGGAAACAAAGCTTAATTCCCCGAAGCCTTAATGTGGACTCGTGATCACGTGTCTGTTACGATTTTGCTCCCGTTGGGTACAATCTGTCAACCTGAATCTTTATCTCTTATTTCTCTTTAATGCAAACGGCCCTGGATGTTGCTTGGATGGAAGCGGAAGCATTTCTGGTTCACTGGATACGGGTGTCAGATTACGGTTTCTTCAGCGAGATCCACCTCTGGCAAGCTGCCCTTCAGAAGAAGCTCTCTGGTCTGACATGGACACCCCCGGCTGGGTGTGGGCCCCCACAGCGGCCAGGTGACAATTGGCAGCTCATCCTCATGCATTCACATAGGGTCACCTGGCACTTTTACTCTTAATAAAACACAACAGGTGACTCATTCTACACGGTCTGCTAACGACACCCCTAACCTTTCGATCTCTGCCTCCAGGAAACAACTGTCAATTGGTCCTTAGGGTATAAAGTCTATATCCATTTATCATTGTTTCCCTTTCCAGAGGATGTTTTGTGCACAGACGGTCACAGGCTGGAAAAGATGACATATCCCCGCATGCATATTTCACTAAGCATTAAGTTTTCTGGGAAAGAATGACCCAATTTCACGTTGAAATGAAGATGAGCAGAGCTAAAACTTTTGCCATCTTTCCCCGCAACTTGCCTCTTAAGAGTCTTTTTTGGCGTGTTGAACAATAAACAATCTGATATCTGGCAATTTCATAACGAGCAGGGCTGTGCAACAATCCCTGCTGATCTCGTTGCAAATCAAAGACCTTGTTTGATATCAATAATATATTAAATACTACATTTCAAAAATGATTATACACTGTAAACATACAATTATATGTTGACATTGCTTTTACAGTTCCTTCCCTTAATCCCTGCAGGGGATAAAAGAACTGATTTTGATATTTCTTTTGAAAAAAAAAAAGAAAAAAAAAACAAGAATCGTGGATTTTTTTTTATTGTTATAGTAATTATTTATGAATTACTTAAGGTTAACTGAAAGTTATGTGATATCCAAGCCCATTTTAGTTTGTGGCTCTGGGTTTAATATCTAATGCCAAATACTGAACATGATGAATAATATCTAACATTTCTCGCATCTCCTCTGAATGTTGACATCAAAGTCCATATTTGCCTTTGAAAATGGCACTTTTTTGTGTTGTGCTGTATTGAAGGCAGACGTTTAAAATTCACATTGAACAACCTTCATTACCCCGCGCTAGGCGTCTTTTGTTCCCCAAGCGTTTGAGAAGGAGGGATATGCAAATGCCATCACGTTGTCATCCCCGCTTTTTGAAATAATTACGCTTAAACCGCGCAGCCTGTCATGTCCCAGTGTAAGCCGATTTGAGGTATTTTGCATGAATAGCAATTAACAAAATTATCTGATCTCATGCATGAAATTGTTGATAGTAAAAAAGCACATATCTGTAAGGAAAGGGGAACTCCGATAAATCATAAATCATTTAAGTCTCCGATCTTCCCGGAGAACAAAAAAAGGTTTGAATCATGTGCGTATGGATAATATTTAGCGCCCGCTCTGTCCTGTTTTTGCAGGTAGCCGCGGCTGTGGAACGTAATATCCTTACCGGGCGGCATCCGTGTCATTTACACACTGCGTTTTTGCCGACGACTCGGCCGTTTGTAATTTTCCCACACATCCGGCATGTCCTGAATAGGTACTCTGTTCGGTTGTGGTGGCACGCAATAAACTTGGCGGTGCCCTCATTTAAATGCATTATGTTACTCTCCCTCCTCAGATTTAATCCGTGGCTCCCGGATGTATTCAATCCAATTACCACTGGCTTCATTATGTGCGCCGTGTTAGCCATTAGAAAAAAAAAACTTCGGAATTATTGACTTGACTATCTCTCAGTCTTTCATGTTGATTTTTTTTATCTGTTGAACTTTTTTGTCAAGAGTCATAAAAGTTACCTGAAGGCTATATATAACAGTTTTTTGGTCATTTTTTGTGCAAAATGCCTTTTAAGGTAGGACATTTCCCAACTCCACTTTAGACTCACCTGTATTACTGTGAAAGGACAGGGCTAGGGCAGTTAGACCTTCATTAGTGTCTGGTTTCCTTAAGGTCCTCTCACTAGGGGGACAGTTCTGCCACAGTAACACAATCGGACCACTTCATTCATCCACTCCGACAGGTTGGCCTATAGAATGTAGCCTTGAATGTAAATCAGACGATAATGTCATTGAGTGAAGATGGCACGCTGGCATGGGCTGCCTTCAAAGACCGCAGAGTTCCTGCTTTGAATATATTACTACTGGGAATGTTAGCATTTAATTGGTAGCCTTGAGCTACATTCAAGCGATTACGTCTTTCCTGCAATTGAAACTGAGTTTAATAAAGAAGGAGCATGAATTCCTTGCCTCTTGTTACGGGTTTTTCATTCTCCAGCGTGTACGTGTGTCAGCGCCTGTTGAGGCTTCGAGTTACAACAGGAGAAACCGCAAAAGGAAGAGTCCCATGAGAGTCCTCTTAAGACAATAACAACTTACCCGCATTTCTGATTATCTCATTAATTAGCTGAGTGAGTCGGAAGGAGGAACAGTATGAGAATTCCTCCAGGGTCGCGAATTGGCGGATTTCAGTGCGAAAAGTGACACAGCGAGGCTCAGACTTCTGACGGGCCCATGTGTGGGAGAATGTCAAGGCTTCCTCAGAACACAAGAAGGTTGTCTAAAACTATTATTGCCACCCTGCTTCATAAATTATTAGTAGCTGTCTAATTACTTTGGGTTAAAACTGGAGACAAGTTAATTTCACCAGGTTTGTGGAGGGATTACTTTTCTGTAGACCAGAGGAGAAGTAAAAGTCAAGTCAAGTTGACTTTCTTGGTCATACCTTGGTCATATAGGGGTAGTGTGGCATGAAATAAAGTTCTCCAGGACCACGATGTGATGAACAAACAGGGAGGGAGTTTTCACAGAACATAAAGTGCAAAACAGAGCACAATATCACACGCGGGCTGGACACAAGGTTGCAAATGCATGATGCGATGTGTATATGACCTGTGCACAATAAAATATTGACACATCATTAGTGAAATAGCACTCTTCACCTAGGGTGTCCACACCCCCTCCCTCTGTCTTACAAAAATAATAATGAAAAATAAAAGCCTTTCTGAAATTCTGTTCCGTTCAGCCTTGTACTGAAGCTGATACCTATATTTCAGGATTGTAATTTAAAGAGTGGCCACCTGGTCTTCACACAGAACATGAGCTGGTATGTAGCACTGGAGCCACGCTGATCTTTGTTCTTCACCGTAGCATGATTTCTCACTTACAGATAATTACTTTTGGCAGCCAACTGTCTCCCGATAGATTATTAAAGCATTCAGACAAACTGAAGGTACCGTGTTGAAAGCTTCCTTACTCTGAGTTAATAAAAGCCAGCGTGAAAGACATTTATGAGCATGATCTTTGCATAATTAAAGGTGCCTTTTCTCTAAGATTTTGAAAACATCCTCATATGCTGCCTGTAATGTCTAATTTGTGATAATTAGTTTACATTTGCAAATATCTATATAAAAAACAATGTGTTTTTTAAAGTTTTTTTTATTGATTAAAATATTGATTTATTAAGAACACCCTTATTTTAACGTCAATATTGCTATATTATAAATATTTTTTGGGGTTGATTTATGGATAGGATGTCGTCCTGTCACCTCCAGGATTCTGGGTTCGAATTCCAACACCATTCTGCATGTGCAGAGTTTGCATGATCTCCCTTCTTCCCCTGGGAACTCCTGAAACAGTCCACAGTCTAACCATGTGCAGTCAGGCTAATTGGTGTCTCTCCATTGCCCGCAGTGTGTGAGCCCTGTGATTGGCTAGCTCCCTGCTTGGGTGTTCCCCTCCCTCATGTCCTCTAGTATCTGGGATGTGCTGCAGGATGTCCTGGATAAGCACTTCAGATATAGATAAATGAATACATATTTTGCACCTTGTGTGTATTGTGTTGAGGCAATAATTGACAGAAATTGTGTGCAACTTTGTTAAATGGTAGTGTGCAAATGTTGAGTTTTATGGTTATGCACAGTCATTAAATACATATTTACGCTGCATAGTTTAATGAGCATTTCAAAGCAATTTTTAATGGCATATGATGTATTGGAACTGGGATGTGTCTTTATGTGCTTAAATTAATAAGCTTAAATTCAAGCGGGCATCTTCAGAAGGCAAGAGTGATTAGTTTTGCAGGATGCATGTAAACTGCATCATTTCCCGGCAAAATGTTGTTCCTGTGTAGAATCTTCGTGGAATTTTATCATTGAGATAATTAGCTAGTTCTGCGCGTCTTATGGCATTCAGATTGTCTGAACCCGAGATCGCTGAGAGCTAATGCTGGCCAGACCTTCAGCCTGGGTGGATATTTACTAACCTCGATGCCTTCTTCAGTGCCGTGCCTTTATCTGTGCTCTACCCTGCCATCGCTAGCCCTGGGTCACTATCAGCCATGGCTAAGAGACCCTCAGATGCTTCTTATAATTGCATTTTTTCCTGTCATTTCAACCTGTATAGATATTATTACCTAGAGGATGACTTTTGATTTTGAAGTAATTTGTCATCAGCCTATGAGCACTTTGATTTTTTTATTGCAACTCTAATATAAAGGCGATAGAAATAAAATTTACATTTTAAAAATTAAAATACTAAGTTAGCAGTGTGTTCTGTTTACCTTTGAAAACAAATGTTTTCTGAATTAAAATTAACATCTGTATGTACATAGTAATTAACATTTAAATGTATATATCAAAAATCTGTTGTGTGGTTAAATAGAACTTATGAATGCTTCAGATACCTTCATAATGCAGTACAAAGCATCCTTAATTGTTATGCTGGCCATTTTAATGCACTGTAAATCTATACTGCATTATAGATGAAAGCTTCATAAAGAATTTATAATGCATAATAAACATAGCTATTGTCACACTTCGCGGTCGGGCGAATGGATAAGCAGGGGAGAGGAGCCAGGAAGTCGGGTTAAACGGACATTTATTGAAGGAGACGAGATGGATGGCACACCAGACAGCAGGACACAGCAAACATCACGCTAACGTCAATGCAGGATCTCCCGGACTGGGCACAAACACAGACTAAATACAGGTGAGAAGCAGGCACGAACAAGAAACAGGTGAGGACAATCAGGTAAAAACACGGAGTAACGAGGTGGGCGTGGCACACACGAGGATCGTTCGGAGCGGGATATGACAGCTATGATGTGTTAAGCCTTTCTATAATTATTTAGACATATCTATAATGCTTTGTGAAATCATTATAATGTGTTATGAATGTGTTTATAGATTGTACATATGGAATTCACAGAAAGTATAACAAACAAACATTTTTTTATTAAAAACCAAGCTTTTTCTTGGTATTTTAGTCAAAAAGTAGTTGGCTGTACTGGTGTTTATGTGTTTCTGGATGTTTCTACCTGGCCTTATTGGTTGAAAAATTCAGTAGATGTATTAGATGTAAATTTAAGGTCTCAAACAACATAATTCTGTAAAGCAAAGAACCCAATGTCACCAGTCCTCTAAAACAAACATGTAAAGAAGTAATTACATAAGTAATCTATAGCTGTTATTTGCCTGCATTTTCATGTGGTAAATTAGCCAGCTTTGTGTGAGTGTTACAAAGAAGAGAAAGATTGTTTCATGACATAAAACAAGAACAGATTAGTACTTTTTCTTTAAGGTATACGTAAGAGAAAACCAGCTCTCACATCCCTCTGGACAGGAAAAGGGACACATTCATTGTTTAGATATATTATGCACATCTGCCTTGTGGTACCCCACCTCAAATAGGAGGCCCCTAATGACGGGACTTAGCATAGCATTTGCCAGCATATAAGAACTATAGCCCCATGAGTTTTAATTAAACTCAACAGGGATCCTATGTTAAAAGGCATCTGAAGCTCACTGCAGTTCCTGCTCTGTCGCCTGTCTGCTTCAGCCCGACCTTGAAAGGAAAAATTAAAAAAATGAAAATGGAATATGCGACACATTCCATCCACCAGGGGTGCTGGGACTTATGTCCACAAAGGGCACCCGAGAGCAGAACTGTAAGGATGGATTCAATTATTTAGTCTTTAACAAGGACAAAAACAATATTGTATTTCTGGGTCTGAAAAACATTCTTGAAAAAAGCTTTATTCAAGTTGTAAAAAGCTTAACATTTTTAAATATTAATATAATTTACAGTTGCACTGTGACATTTTGGGAGTAGGTGAAGTCTTAGCTAAGTGAGATTAAATAGGCAAAAAAAAAAGTTTTATTTTAGTAACCGGGATAACCAGAAATATACAAAGTAGGGTAAGGAAAGAACATTGTGGTGGCACCATGATATTGTAAGGAATTTTGGCAACGTGAATTGATCCTCAGAGTGTTTGCAGGGTTTTCCATCATACTGTCAGTCGTCATGTGTGGCCTCAGAGCGGTGTGTGCTTTGCATTTAAGGCACAGAATGCCTGAGGGTATCAAGTGGAAATGGTAAGCCTCAGATGTTCTGAGCCTGGGTTTTATTTAGCCTAGGGTATGCTGAGCCTTGGGAACAGTGAGCCTACGGTGTGTTGAGCTTTGGAAGTAGTGAGCCTGGGATATCCTGAGGCTTGGGCGTGTTGAGCCGGGGATGTGCTGATCCTTTGGGGCAGTGAGCCTGGGGTATCCTGAGCCTTGGGTGTCATGAGCCTGGGGTATGTTGAGCCTTGGGGGTAGTGAGTCTGGGGTATCCTAAGCCTTGGGTGAGTGAGCCTGGGGTGTGATGAGCCTTAGGGACAGTGAGCCTGAGGAATCCTGAGTCTTGGGCACAGTGAGCTTAAGGAGAGTCGAGGCTTTGATGGAGTGACGGGTACCTTCAGTGATGGAGGGACCAGATACCAAACTGACCTGTACCTGTTCAGTTCTGCACCCTCCTCTCCAACGAATCTCCTGAATGCGTTGATTTTTGTGCCATTTTCATACTGAATGTTGAAAATTCTCATTCCTGCCATCAGATAATTAATTAATGAATGTATACCTCATTCTGCCACCTTGAGGTTTCACTTTTTTGTTTCACTACCAGTCAAATTTTTTTTCCATTTATTTCATGAACATGAATCATTGCAAATATTATAAATACTCCATCCATCCATTATCCAAACCGCTTATCCTTCTGGGTCGCGGGGTGTCCGGAGCAACGGGCACGAGGCAGGGAACAACGCTGGGCGGGGGGCCAGCCCATCGCAGGGCACACTCACACACCAGTCACCCACACATGCACACCTACGGACAATTTGGCAACT
>JABFEA020000017.1:3207867-3229390 GCA_019775915.2 Cyphomyrus plagiostoma | reverse complement strand
GTTAAAAGGAAATATAAATCATTTTAAAAGTGATAACTGCGAATGCAAACCCACCCCCCCCCCCCCCCCCGAAAAAGAACAAAAAAAAGGCTTTTAAATTTATGACCCCATTTTCACAAAAACCGGCGGTCGCAGTAGAAAAAAACATATTCCGCTTTACTACGTACACTTAAATTAAATGTTCAAAGCTTCAATTTAGCCTTTTACTTCCCCGGTTTATAAATTCTCCATGTCTCACCGACTAAATTTGTAGCAAATAAATAGAGACAAGTACTGGCACACCATCCTAATGATCTGTAAACATAAAATTAGAAGAAATGAAAGTGAAAGCTCTGGTTTCAGCGGGACGTCCGGCAAAATGGGGCCGTCAGGCAGACCGCTCTCTTTAAGGCAGTCACCATGCATTTTGCTTTTTATACCAAGTGCATGTAAATAGTTTTCCTCCTGGGGAAATGCAGTGTAATGTATAATGCGGTGTTAGGTCTGCATAAAATACATCGGTCGAGGAATATTTGCCGTATGCTCCAGCGGGGAGGCTTAATCTTAACGTTACGTGGCTGCCGTTAACCCAGTAGGTATTAAATGGAAATGCACCCATCTGCAGTACTGGGTCATCGGGGCAAAGGGAGGGTGGCCATTTAGATAAGGAGGAATCGCAACGGGAATAAAGGCGTACTGCATGCGTGTGCGCGCTTTTAAATGTGTACCTACCCCGGGGACACAGATAAGTGAATAATTAGGAGGGATGTCTTTTGGGGCAAGCAAAAGGTGAGAAAACAGCTATGCATAAAGGGAAGACGCACACGGAAACGGTGTCAAAATCCTTCCTGAAAGGTCCCCTGTTAAACCTGATTCATGGCTTACTTACCTCATCCGCTTGCTTCTAAATTGAATTAAATGGTGTGAGGACACAGGACTATAAAACACAAGATACGGTAGCTGTGTTCTCTGGAGAACATTAAATGTTAGCTTTAGGCTAAAAGCAGAATTTAGCACTGCTGTAATAAGACTTATCTCAGCATCCACCTATCCATCTATTTTCTGTAACGATTTATTTCATGCAGGGTCACAGGGGTCCGGTGTCTATCCGGCTGGGCAGGGGGGGGGGGGGACGCCAGCCCATCACGGGGCGAGTAATCGCAGCATAAAGCCAAAATGCATCAGAACACAATATGGCTTTTTTTTACTTGACCATATTGGCTGTTGAGGTGTATACGGTGTTGGGGCTTGTAAAGCACTGCATGATTAAGTGCCGGAGGTCCAGCTTAAAACAGTCATCCTGATAGACAATGACAATTAACTTTAAGCTAAATGATCCGGAATTGAACAGACCTGCAGCAGGCAGATAAATAGACATGCAATATCTCAGAGCTGATTGCTCATCCCTCATTGTGTGTGCGTGAGTGTGTGCGTGTGTGTGCGCGCGTGTGTGTGTGTGTGCGTGTGGTGGGCGGGGCTGGGGTATCAATTGTTTTGACATTGTGGGGACCATTTTTTCGGTCCCCACAAGGGGAAACTCAATTTTATAAAAATCTGTGACTGCATTTAAAAAACTTCTGTTTAGTTTGGTTACTTATGGTTAAGGTTAGGGCTGGGTGGGGGTTAAGGTTGTCATTGTTGGGATTAGAGCTTTTCCCATAGGAATGGTCTTTGTCCCCACAAAGATATGTGTGCGCATGTATACACACACACACACACACACACACACACATATATATATATTTATTTATTTATTTTTTTGTTAGCAGAAGCTCACAAAATCAATCGAAAAGGTGCACAGATACTCTGGCCACTGTATAAAACAACATATTTGCTGCATGGTGGTGTTTCCAAACTTAATCTAAAATTGAAGATGTGATCTGAGTTTGTAATTCCATAAAATCACAAATAAGGAAAAGAAAAAAAACAATGAGGGTAGACAATGACCTACATCTGATAATATTTACATTATACAGTAATAATATTTCCTTCTTTTTGCAATGTACTTTAATCCTTAAACACAGTCTTAGTATGAGAAATAGTATGTTTGTTTTTCAGCAGTCAATGTTAAGCTACACATAGATAGAAATTATAAGGCCTAACTGGAATTCAGATAGCACATATTCATTCTAATGAACCTCACTTCGATCAATTAATCTATCTATCTATCTATCTATCTATCTATCTATCTATCTATCTATCTATCTATCTATCTATCTGTCTCATCTGTCATTTGTTTGTTTATATGTATGATCTGATTTAGCTGTATACACTAGATATTTTAACAACATTACCAGCTTCTTTCCTCGTTTCCCCCAGAAACAAATGTAATTACTCAGATTTACCTGGCAGGGCCAGTGGAAAAAAAAACAAGCTTTCAACTCATTAGCCAAAGTTAAGTTAATGCACTTTAGCTTCTGGGGGAGTTTTGGATAAAAAGATCAATTAAGCCCCTTTCCCCCTGGCTTAGGAGGATAGGCAATTTGTGGTGGGCCTCCTTCCAGAGTCCGCAGGCCTGTGGGAAAGTGCGTCAAAGTGAAAAAGCCATGACGTGTGAAACGTTTGATTTGACAGCAAACGGCGGCACTGTTTCATATTTATAAAGACAGAAGCTGGACCTGGAATCTCAAGCATCAGCAGAACCCAGACTGGGACCTTCTCTATGTGCAGAACATCTCGTCTTATTCTGGACAGATGTTTACCAGCACACAGAGGCCTGTCATGTCATTTGTGCCTAATTTGTCTTACTTTTAGTGTTGGCCTGCTGACCAGCATACAGAGCTACCTCTGGAAATCACTGTCACTTTTTACGGCAGAAAATAAAGATACAAACACACACACACACACACAGAAACATAAACACACACACATACAAACACACAGACAGACACACGCATACACACACAAACACACACACACACAAAATATAACAATTGACAGCTTATATATTGCTTATACCTTTAAGACTCCTGGTTTTAAGCTATTATTGGACAAGAACTCTGTTAAAGACACAGATATGTGTACTTTATGAGTTTGAGTTCTTCCTTCATTAAAAGCAATGATTTTTAAGCACATTTCCAAAGGTAGCGGGGAACAGTTGCGCCTATGGCAAGGTGATTTTGGTTTCGTGAAGTTTCTTTCAGGCCGCGTCTTAATAAAAGCATCATTGGCTTGTGCTGCATGTGGTGAGCTTATCGACTCTATCTGTAGTAAAGAGGGGACATAATTGAGTAGCTAATGATAATGGTCGTGGTGGCTTCATCGGCCTTTGCGGCTCTGTACCTTGAACCTTGCAGTAAAGGGCTTTCTGTGCAGATACACAGGGGGATAAATTAGAGACGACCCGTTGATCTGATGGTTAACAGGAAAGTTTGAAAACTGCGATTTTTTGGCTCTCCAAGTCAGTTAATTAACATGCGACTCCACTGCATGCAAATATGCTAGTCGCACGCCTCATCTCTGTGTGCCATCGTGCATCTGGAATAATTTGATCTTTACATTTTGCGCCGCCGTGGCTTGGAGTTCAGCATCACTTTTTGCCCCCATAATAATTACGTAGCAGCTTATGTTATTGTATTAATATCATAAGATTATGATGTGTTTGTTTCAGGGGCATGGTGGTGCAGTGGTTAGCACTGTTACCTCACACCTCTGGGACCTGGGTTCGAGTCTCTGCCTGTGTTACATGTGTGTGGAGTTTGCATGTTCTCCCTGTGGGGTCTCCTCTGGGTACTCTGGTTTCCCCCCACAGTCCAAAGACATGCTGAGGCTAATTGGAGTTACTACATTGCCCGTAGGTGTGTGAATGTGCCCTGCGATGGGCTCGGCCCCCATCCAGGGTTGTTCCCTGCCTTGTGCCCATTGCTTCTGGGATAGGCTCCGGACCCCCCGTGACCCAGTGGGATAAGCAGGTTGGGCAATGAATGGATGGATGTTTGTTTCAAAGAACATAGCATGTAGTGATTTTTTTTCTGTGATCAGAAAAAAAAAGATCTTTGCAGGGCGGCATAACTTATACATTTTAACTTTTTATTATTAATGAGTAACAGTTTTAAATTTTAAATATTGTACTCTTAGCGCAGGCCAAATCTAATATATATTTTTTCAAATTTGGTGAAGGCTATTGACCTAGGCTATTAGAATTTTGTCGTGGTGTGCAAGATGAAGGACTTGAACGCTGGCGTTTGGTAGACTAAAGGGATTTATTGAACTTAACAGGAGCAGGGAAATAAACGAGAGCATTAGGTGTCAAATCCAGAAGGAGAATACGGGGAAGGACACATGGGGAAGGACATGGGGGGAAGGACACGCGGGGGAAGGACACGTGGGGAAGGACACAGAGCGAAGGACACGTGGGGAAGGACACAGGGGGAAGGACACGCGGGGGAAGGACACAGAGCGAAGGACATGCGGGGGAAGGACACGTGGAAGGACATGGGGGGAAGAACACGGGGGGAAGGACACGGGGGGAAGGAAACGGGGGGAAGGACACGGGGGGAAGGACATGGACAGACTGGAGGAGAGATGTTAATGGCCAGACCGGGGATGATGAGACAAACAGGCACTTAAATACAATGACTAATGAGGAGCTCAAGCAACAAGCACATCAGGGCCTCGTTAGCGAGGAGACAGCAGGGTCAGGTGGACATGTGGCAGGATGCAACAGATTTTTTGTTCTGGCTTCCGACATCAGAGGTTTTGAGAGACTTAAAAGGAGAATTCTCCATCTAGCTCACTGGATGTTCTCAAACATTGGCATCAGATCCAACAGAAAAACTGCTTGAAAAGGACAAGTGTAGTGGTCAGAGTGGAGATCATCCACCTGCTCTTACTCTCACACTATTTTAGATGTTGCACCAGCAGAATTGCTCCTGATGGAACAGAGTGCATTCAAAGCACTATTGTTGAATAAATAGGAGAATCTGTGCTGTTCCTAATTAAGCCATGGGCAAAGACACATCATGCCTTAATCAAATTCCAGAAGACCTTTGCTTATTGATGCCTTTCAGTCTAGAAATGGTCACAAATCCATTTTTGGCACTGTATAGGCAGAATCATATTTCCTCTGGGGGGTCGTCTGTGCCAAAATCTCTCTAAGCTCAAAGCATAAAATCCAGGAAGTCATAAAAAATCCTATAAAAACATTTCAGGATCTGTAGTTCTCTCTTGCCTCAGCTGAACTCCTGTGCCTGGGCAAAACTCAGCAGAGCAGTCAGGTGAAAGCCTGCTTGGTATGAATACGCAGGACGTTCATCACACGTGTAGTCGAATGCCTGATGATGAAGTACGATGCCCATGGTGTTGTTGAGTGCGTCATGGTTTACAGGATATAAGAAGGTGGTTCCAAAAACGAAGAAACAAAAACAAATAATTAAATTCACAGGTCCAGCCATTGATCAGTTAGCTAAAGCTCAAGCAGGGCATGGATCCAAAACACACTACGAAGTCCAAACTTTTGAAGGGCAGGAGAAGTCACTCTCGGCCAGCCAAGAGCTGTAAAACTGAGAGTGGATATGTTTGCCCAGCTTCATCTCTGCCTCCTTTGGTATGATGGGTGAGCACTTAAGATGCAATTCTTCAGAAATGTTTGAGTATATTTTTTGTATCCCTGCCTGTTATGAGGGAGACCCAAGTTCGATTCTCCAACAGGGAGGTCACCTGTTTCAGGGGGTGGCATGTGGCTCAGTGGGCTGAGTGTCTGCAGCTGTGACTAAAAGGTTGTAAGTTCAAACCCAGCCTCAGCACGTCTGCAGGTCCTCAAGCAAGGCCCTTAACCCTGGGCACCGTGAAAGGTGGCTGCCCTTTGTGGACAGCTTACTCTCACCTACAGAGAGCAAGGTGTGGGAGGTGAGAAGAGAGTTTCCACACTAGCGTCAATAAATTATCAATTAATATGGAATTTATTTGTGCCACCAAAGTCAAGAACATATAAAACTGGATGTAAACCCCTCTGCCATCTTGCAGACAGAATTGAATTAACACCCCTCACTGATAAATCCTCAAATAACCCTGATTTTAAACGGCTGTGCTTAGAGATGCAGGCCACAGTCTCTGGATTGGGCTAAGTGAAACTGATCAATACCTACAGAAAGGGCTTATCACAGCATCCTTCCTGCAATGACTGCATTTATTTTTCTACACAGGGACACTGTGTGTTGTATTTACTCCCTTGTACTAATTAAATGAAACAAGTTGTCACACAGACATACATGCAGTGGCCTGGGACCTGCTGGCTTACACAACCAATACGGCAGACAGTGCGCTGAGTGGATGAACAAAGGAGGCACTGTGCCCACGGACTGGATGGCCTGCTCGGGTGGGGTTAGAGCTGGGTGGAAGGACAGAGGAGGCGCTGTGCCCACAGACTCACAGACTGGCAGGCCTGCTCGGGTGGGGTTAGAGCTGAGTAAAAGGACAGAGGAGGCGCTGTGCCCACAGACTCACAGACTGGCAGGCCTGCTCGTTTGGGGTTAGAGCTGGGTGGAAGGACAGAGGAGGCACTGTGCCCACAGACTGGCAGGCCTGCTCGGGTGGGGTTAGAGCTGGGTGGAAGGACAGAGGAGGCACTGTGCCCACAGACTCACGGACTGGCAGGCCTGCTCGGGTGGGGTTAGAGCCTGATGGTATGACTCAGCCCATACAATATTTTTCAATCTACCAGGTCCTAAATCTTGACCCAAGGTGAGAAGTATGAATTAATTTGACTGTGATGTCCGTCTTACATATGGCTAATTTGTCAGCATATAAACGTGACAACTTGTTTCAATTAATTTATACAAGGGAATATTTACTAAATACCTGACATGAGCATGAAAATGTGCTAGATGTCATAGATACACCAACTGCCGAAGGGCAAAAACAACCTCTCTTTATGGACAGTTCTGTGTTCCTTGCTCCCATGTGACCACTTAGTGGCATCTTGTTCCTCTGGCCTCAGCACATGATGCCTTTCTTTAACATGTGATGGCTTTTTGCTGTTTTATGTACAAATACTGTTCAGTCCCTATATGGTGGTACCGTTGAACACAAACCCAATTCGTTCCGGATGGCTGGTCGAGTTGCGATTTGGTCGAGGTCCAAGTCGAATTTCCCCATAAAGGAATAATGTAAATGACCCCAAAATGATTGGCTATTTAAACTTATCTACCTAACTACTTAATGATAAAAAGCATTGACAATCAATATAAAACTAATACACACATGCAAAAAGCACACATACAAAAGCAATAAACATGAAATAAATGACAATCCCATAATCGGAAGCGATAGCAGACACACATGAATCACCTTCAAGTCTCTATAATTTACTTTTTAAGTTCTACAGTTACTCTAACTACTTTCCTCTTTGGTTTGCTTCTGTCACTGCTCCCTTCCTTAGGGGCCATGATTAATGTATCACTTAATGTACTGTAGATAAAGCACAAAAAATTCACACTGAGCACAGCTTTTGCACATGGAACTTGGTCAAGAGACACCGCGAGACTGAGAGCGATTCATAGGCATTCAAGTTTTAGCCGGTCTGTTGTTTCGTTGTGTTCCAGGTTTTTGGTCGAGTTATAGTTAGATGTTTCTCGACCGACCCATTCGAGGTCCTGATTGGTAAAGTTGAACGTGTCTCGACCTGTACAAATTTTAGCAGCAGCAGTCAAGTTCCAAGATATAGGTTGAGGTACAAAAAAATTCAACAGACCCGTTCCATGTCCGAGTTGGTCAAGTTAAGAGGTGTTTGAGTTGCGAGGTTCCACTGCACTGACATGGTTTGCATCAGCCTTTGCACCAGCCATTCATGCAAAAGTGATGGATTTAGACTTTTTTTTATAACATGTAGAACCATAGATGATCAGCGATCAAATCCTAGTCTGTATGCAGGAGTGTCAGTTTATATAATACTGACTAAATCAGGCCATTCCATTATGTTCCCCTGGAAATTCTGGCTTTTGTTTTTCAGGATTAATGCGATTATATAAACAATGAAAACTCCCTGGACGTTAATCTCTCTGGCCCAGTCCTCTACTTCCCTGGGATTCTCTGCTGCAGCTACAGCCATTTCAGCAGCAACACTCTACCTCGATTTGGAGGGGAACAGGATGGACACATTATAGGCACCTTATGTTGTGAAGGACCAACCAGATGATTTCCAGATGTTAGAAGGCCGTCTGCTAATGTCGCCTCATTTTACGCTTTTCAGTTAGTGACACAGAACATGTTTATTTAGTGATGTTGAGATTTATCTGTCCTCTGCAGATGATGAATAATGGGACATTTTTTTTAATGACCCTCATGTTAAAATGATTCATCGCCGGAGCCCCCTGTCTGACACAAAATGAAATCGGCTGACTAAGTCAGCACCCCCTCAGGAGATGGTGCCCTAGGCCAGCTTCATCGCCAGTGCCCCCTGTCTGAGACAAAGTGAAATCGGCTGGCAAAGTCAGCGCCCCCTTAGAAGATGGTGCCCTAAGCTGCCTCCCGCGTCTCCTAATGGGTTGACCAGCACTGTTTATTTGAAATGTCATACCGCAGTCATAAATTACAACTCAATTTTGCCCAAATTGGAAATGCAAAGTACAAATAATACCAAATGCACCTGTGCCCTCTGAACCCATTAGAAGTGAGATTCTTATTAAAACTGTTGAACAGGTAGAAGTATTCAAATCAAGCCATGAATGTAACATGTTTTCCGTGAGCTAGTGGGTGGGGAGTTTGTGGCAGGTTTGAGCTGAAGGAGGGGTTTTCTTACGATATTTAACTTATTCACCCTGGACCGCCTCAGTAAATCCCACAGAAATTGCTAAATCAATGAATGTAAGTGTAGCATACATCACAGCAATGAGCAAACAATAACAATCGCCCACCTTGTCCGGTGCAAGGTCACGGTGAGCCTGTAGTGTCTGCCGGAACAGGCAGGGGGCGACGTGGATGGAATGCCAGTCCGGGTTACACTCCCACACTATAGGCCGATTTGGAGATGCCCCTGAACTTAACCTGCTTGGTTTTGGAGTGTCAGAGGGAAGCCCAGGAACTCAAGGGCCTGACGTAAACAGAGAACATGCAAACTCTGAACAGAACAGAACCACGGAGGTGTTATGCTGGACTGCATAGAGCTGCAAAAATAAGAACTATGATAATCGTAATAATGATGGAGGAATGAGACAGGAATTTATCACAACACACCCATATAAAGCACCTTGGGTTGACTCTTCTGAAAGGCACTGTATTAAAAATGCATTGAATAATAATAATAATAATAATAATAATAATAGTGATGATGATGATATGGTGTGGAGTGTGGCTTGGTGAGGTAAGCTGCTGGCCCTGTGATCAGGAGGTCCCAGTGCTGACAGCGATGTCACTGCTGGGCCCCTCAGCAAGGCTCAGCAAGGTTGCCGTAGCACAGGTGCAGGTCGCCCTGATCCTGAGGTGCCGGTTCCCAGCAGGTTCCCGGGCCCGTCTGATGAGTCACTGTCTGCCTGAGATCAGATGTGGTGCATTAGAGACTGGACAGGATGGAAAGCCTGCTGGATGTCTGTACTCCAGGATCAGGATCACCTCCCCCTGTTATAGCGATTGGCTGACTCTGCTTTCTCAGCTGTTGCTTTGAATTAAAATGCCTGCTAAATAAGTGTAATAATAATATGGATAAACAAAGGTACCTGGGCACAGGGACAAAAATGCTGCAGCAAATATCCCACCTTCTCTCCCTTAATCTTAGTGAAGTATAGGTATTTTATTATGCTATTGTCTTGTGGCACGCCTGTGTCTTAAGTGTTCATTCATCATAGAGGAATCTGTACGCCAGAGCCTGCCTGGAGGTAGCCCGTCTCTATAAACAAGCACGGCTCGAGTCGCTCTCCAAAATGGGAACACGCGCCCACTTTACCTTCATCAATATTAAACAGCTGGATGCTCTCTGGCTGTTTGGAACTCTGAAGTGCTCCACATCCGTCGTGTCTCCTCCAGCAGCGCGCTAAGAGGCCGCTCCGTCACCCTGGGGACCATCCTGGCTCTCCTCCGTCACACCTGGGCTTTGGCCTCCCCTGGGAGTCACTGCCCTGGGAGACGTGCCACCTTCCTGACTTTCTGCGAACTTTCGTCTCTTCTGTAGCTAAAACTTACTCCCGTTTCTTCTTCTCTTCTCTTTTTTTTTTTTTTTTTTACTCGAAGGAGAACAAAAGGGGAGTCGTGTTTGGTCGTTATTTTTGTTGATGTTTGCCTGATGTCCAACTTGCCTTCTGAAATGGTGCCACTGCAGTTTGAATATAATACGGGAAATTTACAAAAGTATAGATACTGTATTTGCTGAATGTACATTTCCGAGATCTGTTAATTTACGACTATAAATGTTTACAGTATTATCTAACACTTGCATTTATTTACCCTTCCTCTGGTGTTAGGCTCGGCACCAACCTGTTTGCAGGCATAAAATGCATAAAAGCAGCACATAAGTGTGTGTACTGTATCAGGAAAATCTATTTAAAAAAAAAGAATGAATACATTAAAAAAAAATCACCAGGCAAGGCATGCCCAGATGTAAGGCAAGATAAGACCAATTCAGTTTATTTATTTAATTCATTTGAAGCTTATTTTACCATTATTTTTTATTGAAAACGAGAGGTATGCTGTCAAAAGAAAGGTCCAGAAAACCACACCGAAAATATTAAAACCAATCTTTTCATGGATAAGGAAGCCCAACAAGGTAACCAAGAGGTAAGAAACAAATTGGATGATACATAATTGTTTTGAGGGTATTTTATGGCTGATTTAAGACACCGAACCGCCTAACATAACAGAAGCATACAGAAAGCTAACACAGGACGAAGGTTAATATAATTTCACATATATATTTTTAACATTTTCAGATACAGTTTGCATATTTTGAAGGGTATTTTTATGGCATGATGAGTAGCTAAAACTGTTGCATTACATATGCTGATACATTTTACATAAATCAAGAGGCGACCATGAAACATATTGCATGTCATTTGCGTTTCCCATTATTCAATATCACAGTGTTCTGGCCTCAGCTCTCCTGGGTTGGGGCTTTGAATGCTGCCCTTGATTCTGTTGAGTTTGGGTCCTCGTCTTCTGCAGGTTCCCTCCCGCCAAAAGCGTGTCCCGCACACAATGAACTGGCATCACATCCAGGATACCCCCCTGCCACGTGCCCTGGGTTTCTGGAACAGGACCCACCGATTGCACCGTGACCATATGCTGGACAGGTGATTGTAGAAGATGGATGGACGGATTATTTAATAAACTTTTTGACACTTTCTCATACACCCTGTGTAAATATAAAATCACGGGGAAGTAATTCCTTAATGGTCTGATTAAGCTGAGTAATAAAGTTTATCAATAACCCCTAAGCTGTAGCGGGATACATTGAAACTGGCTTTTTCTCTATTAAACTGCTCTGCATTTTAAGTGGTCATTGAGGCATGTTTATTATAATCCCAGAATATTATCTTAAACTTTTAATCTTTTTTTCTCATTATTTTAAGATTTAAATTATTTCAAATTGAACCTTTAATGGTGTTGCCAGTCATGCTACTGAAAACTAATTTTCCCCTGGGCCACGCAGCTTAGAAGATTAAAACTGTTGTGTGGGACATTTTGGGGAACAAACATTGACCTCTTTTTGTTATACCATCTTTCTGTTGTGGCGGTGACTTGTATGGCTGTTTCCAGATACATCTGAGATGTGTTGCTTAGACCTTACCTGGCTAGTCTTTGGCACTTGCTGGGGGTAAAGCATTAAACCACTGTTGCAAGCTGAAAGGGTTAATTTAGCACATACAAAACCAACCAAGTATCTCTGATTGCTTATAATGGCGAATAAGAAATTATGTTATGGGTTATTGTGGTTGTTGTTGTTTAAATATTACATAAACAGTACAGATGCACATAAATATTCTACGATATATGTATATCTTAAGTAAATTAGCTGTTTGAGGCAGAAGATTTGGATGGTGGTGTGACGTTTGGATGCCAAATCAGCCGTGGTTCTCTTCAGGATTTCTGTGCTGCTTCTCCAAAGACAGCTGAGCAGCACTAAAATACTTTCTGGCACTTTTCAGTGTTGTGCTGCTTTTTTCACGTTGGCTAGTTGTTTCGAAAGTGCTCTGCCCTTCAGAAATGCCAGACAAATGTTGTTCTCAGACGGCCTCAGAACTCTTCATTTCATTGGTTGAAGGCGACGTATGACGAGGGCAGATCAGAGGATTAATGCATGCTTAAATATACTTTATTGGTGGTCTGTGGATGCTGGGGTTTTGATATTGTTTTTCCTTCCTTTAATTGAGTGGAAGTCAGTCATGCAGCTGTTGTGGCTAATGCATGCATGATGGAATTATTAATTGAGTAATGACCCCTCGTTATGTAACAGGAAGCCTGAAAGGACCCTGCAGGATGGACAGACTAATGAGCCAATACATACACACATATTGTCCTAAATGCTATGATCGCTATTGGTGTCGCTGGTTTAAATGTCCAGAGTAATAATTTCAATTGATGCATTCGGTATCCAGGCAGATTTATCACTTAGCGTGAAACTTTGTGAGCTAGACAGGAAATGACATATCTATTTGAGGAGGGATAAGGGTTGGTTACTTGGGCCACCGGGATGAGATTATGGTCTGAGCTGAAGGCTCACCAGGCACACATGGAGATGATTGCTGATGATGAGCCAGGCCAACAACTGAATGTGGCGGGGGGTGAGGTGGGGGACAGTGGCATGATGGAATCCTGGAATTTATATTCAAAACCCAGATGGCCAAACTCCCTCTTCCAAGATGGACACTGGACACGCCCTCAATGACAATGATCATCTCCAAGATTCAGTCCTCCAGAAAGAGCTGTTAAAGGTATCAGTGCCTGCAAAACACACCACAAGCATAGCTGGCAAGACTATTATAAATGACATGAAGTCCATGCCAGTTACTGACCCAATAGTTTAAGATAAAATTTAAGTATTATAAATATAAAGTATTAATACCCATTCGAAAATTAGTAGAGTTAAAGTGGCACTGTTATTTCTGTCTGTTTGCAAGGTGAATTCCTGGCCCAAAAGTTATGGCACAGAATAATGTCTGGAAAGTGCTACACGTTTCAGAATGTCGATGACCACGCCAGTGCAGTGTTGCTAGGCAACCATTCAGGAATTTGCAGTGTGACATTCCAGGTGAGCCATGTGGTACATTGTGCTTCATAACAATGCTTCATTTATATGTTAGCCACAGATCATTTATATTTCTCAAAAAGGCATTTTTCTAAACTATTATGTCCATGAACTGTGTATAAAAAAGCCTTGTGGACATTCATTTTGTTTATTTTTCCCTGTCAGAACAATGACATGAAAAATTGTTACCTGACTGTGGCACCCAGTATAAAACGTAGCTGAAATGTGTCCCATTCAGAACCAGGCTACAGCTGAATGTCTTTGTTTTGCAGGTATTCACCAGCGGCCAAGTCATCCGATGATGGCAATTTGTTCATCCACCGTAGAATTAATTAACCTTAATTTTTAAGCAACAAAACTTGAAGAACTTTTAGCACATCCCCTTGTAAAGTTATGTCGGTATTACGTAAGAGAGGAAGGCATAGCGCCACCTGCGGGCTGAATGTGCCGTCAGTTGGCCGACGAGGCCGATTTGCGGGACTCTGCATGTGCCTTGGGGAGTGAAGCTGCAGCCATTTTTATAAAGGGAGGTGACTCATCAATCAGGTGTCTCTCTGCCCCCCCCCCCCCCCCCACATTCATACATAGGTATGGGTGGGGGGAGGATGAAGAATTTGTGCCTTCAAATACAAATAAGATATGCTGGCGCCTGCAGTTTTCATGGCCTTCCTGCAACTGATGCCGGGAACATCTCGCAGATGCTAGCTTGCTGGGTGTAAAGCTGACCTCAGTGCTGCAGCTAATGTAATCTGCACTCAGTCTAAGTACTGAGGTTTAATAGTGAAAGGTGCTTATTTAAGATGCATTGGCGGGGGTCGAACCTAAATCGCGGTTGCTATAGAAACATAATGATTGAAATTCTAAAATATTGGAACCCCAATCCCCCCCAAGTAAATACACTATATGGCCAAAGGTATGGGAACACCCGTGTTAAGTAGAAGAGTTGCCTAATTAAGCCACATCCATAACTGGCAAAGGTGTGTAATTATGCACACAGTTATACAATCCTCTAGCATCACCTGGAGCAGAACAGCCGGTCATGCAGAACAGGTCAGTCACGTTCCGCTTGGCACCACCTTCCCAACTAGCCGCTTCACCAAATTTCTGCTCCGCTACATCTGCCACAGTCAGCCTCAAGCGAAGTGGCTACGCAGGTCAGAAGCTCAGCTATGAAGCGATGGGCCACACAAGCTGAACAGCAGCCAATCCCAAGAGCAATATCCCAGTATCCAATAAAAAGCCTTCCAAGAAGTCTAGAGGACATTAGAGAAACAAAGTGTGTCCAACTCCATATCAGTACCGTTGGTTTTGGAATGAGAAGACGGACAATGTAGCATCCACATACTTTTAGCCAGACAGTGTACATTATAAAATAATATATTAACATGAGAAGCCTTATGTTGTTTTTCTCTGCTATGACATATTCTTTTTGCAACAAGCTGGAATAAACGTGGGAGTAGCCCCCATACCCTAAAATGCAGTGCAAGATGGTTCCCCTGTGTTTGCTAATCTGTCAGAGCGCACTTGTTCTGGGGTGGGGGAACAGTGAAATGTTTTGTCGCAATACATTCACAGGCATCCTTGGTTTCCCAAAGTCTACAATAACAACTCTCTGAAGTTCAAGTTATACACACAAAGATACTTTTGACAGGAACATTTTACACAAGAAAGGTTGTTTGCCATGATGTTGGGGTAGCAGTGGGACTTGACACACAAACTGATCATCCAATATTTACTCTGCTCAAAAAAAAAGAGAGAGAGAGAAAGATGGTGTCACAGAAATTGATGCTCAAGAGGTGCCTAAACACTCATATCCCACGGCGTCTCCGTCTAAAACCACAATCGGGCGGAAGAAAGTTTCATTACGTCGATGCAACTTTGCAAACACGGCGTGTCAATGTTCTGAGATGGGAGGCCTCATTATACAATTTACCCAAACATGACAATCTGCGATTCCCAAAATGCCATCCGTCTTGAGCATTTTGGAATATATCGCTTGGACTGTTTGATCAGTTGTTCGAACGGTAAATAGCCAAGCCGCTCGATTACCGTGACAGCGTTCATTTATTTGCAGAACGTTATCTTGTTTACCAGCATCCGCAAGGAGACCAAAGATAAGAGCGTTTTTAGCATTCATTAAGGTGCGACACTAGCTACATATAGAAGAGGAGGGAGCTGATTTTATTCAAGCCATTTTCACTTTCAGCTACCAAATCTGACAAACGTGGAGGAAGTATGTAAATGAAATTTTAACATAATCTAATTCCCGAGATTAACTTGAACCCCCCCACAAAACATTCCAACTGTGTTCTGGACAATTTAAATGGATAAACCCTGATTTAAAAAGCGGAAACAAAGAAAGGCTTTTTCCCTACATGCAAATGATGGCCCTTGGAAAATGTGTTTAATGGGCCAAGCAGGTAAGTGTGGCTCAGACGCTCATAAATCAAAACGACCAGAGACCTGTCCCGCTCACAATAATTTACTGCCCCCATATCGAAATCAGCCTGAAAAGTGTTTCAATTTATAGCTTTTAACCCCTCGCCAAATGCTGAATTTAGCCGGTTGTACAATTAAGCAGCTGGTCATTTTTCAAGAATATTGTAAACCTGCAAGGATTCCTGCTGCTAGTCTTTGCCTTACATAAACTCACGGCTTCTATGCAAATGTGAATGACATTTGTTCCCACACTTGGACACAAACTCTTTCGTGACTCAGGCAACACAGGTAATGGAAGGTGATTTTCCACGCTTAAAGAACACGAGTTCATTGCATTGTCGAGAAGACCAAAGATTTGAATGCAGCTGGATGGAAAGAGACGCTGAGGAAATAAGAAGATGTCAGAAGTTAGAGAACTTCTTAACACTTGGGTACATTACTGATGAAGCAGGCTACAGCTGAAGGCCGATTGCTCCCCTACTGTGTCACTCACTGATTCAGTGGATCAATCTGATTCAATACAATCGCACCTGTTTTAGGTCGGTATCCAAAGGTGCCAATAACTGGAGGATCGAAGGGAAACATATATACCACTGCAAGAAACTCATAGGGGAGTAAGAGGATGCAGTCTGGATGAGGTTTCGTTGTGTATAAATACAAGAATTTGTACAACTGAAAATTTAGGGATCGAATTATGTAGGTGTACCAACCAGGTAGATGGGGTGGATGGAAAAAAGAAGAAGAGAAAAAACAGTTTGTCCTGCCGTTTTGTCTAAAATGGGTTTCCAGTCCAGGTTCAAGCTGGGCATGGTGAATGCATGACTTCATTGTACCTAAGCAGTAAGGCACTCAGTTAAACCAATTATTTCCTTAATGAAAGTAATTTCGGCCACTCAGCACAGGAGTGCTGTTTAAGAGGGGCGGTACGGCCACATGCTACGGGACGGCAGGCCCAAGTCTAAGGGGCCACGGGGGATTAGCTAATGTCAGCCCCCGGCAGCCCCCATCCTTTACAGAGACACTAATTGATGCTGTAAAATAAAAGATTAGTGACACTTCATTCATCCCCATGGGGAACCTGTCTCTTCGCCTTTCCCATCTCGCGGGACACACGGACGCATATCTTACATATTTCATGCAAGACCACGCCTGGGGGTAACATCACAGGGTTGGTCAGAGTGCATTGGTCCCTGGAGGGGGTTAGGGGCCTTGTTCAGGGACCCATCAGCCTCCTAACGCCAATCCTAACCCATACAGCCATACTCCAACCCACTTTAATGAAAGTTAAAGGGTTTTCACACACACACATACACACATATGTTTTGGTGTTAAATTTCTAAATATTATTTTGTTTGGACTCACTAGATTGTCATCCATCTTTGCAGAACCTTTATTTCTAGCAAACAGGAAATCGATGGAACCCCCCCTGCGCAGGGATGATGTTCTGACACTGGTGTAGCTGTAGGATCGGGAACATGAGCTGGGCATCACCCGAGCCGGTGTTGAATGTGGCGCGATTGAACCGCTCAGATGCTAAGGTGAGCAAAGTCGAGATCTGCCATTATCATGGAGTGAGCGTTTCCTGGGAAACAGGTACATCTACTTAAAGCCGACAGGGTGCAGTTTGTCTTTAAAATGGGTGTAGAAGCGATGGAAAGGACGGCAGCATGGTGAGCATGGTCGATATATCCTATCAGAGGAACAAGGTTATATCCTATCAGAGGAACTGAATATTCTGACGGTGTATGCTTTGGTGTTGGAACGGCTGTCTTTTGCATTATTCCTGTCCATTTATGCAGCTGATGATAGCTCCCCACAAAAATCATAAGCCAAAGAAATGTTACACAAATAAGAAATATTGTGCAAGCACAGGTGACAACTTTTACCACTGACACAACCCCCCAAACCTCGTGCCCCTTGTGAAAATCTACTGCCAATGCTACTGGATGAAATTTATCCGTTATAAATAAAATAACAGGTTGATTGTTTTCTTTACTTCATCGTCTGAGGAACAGCTCATTTGCGGCGTAGGAATACTGTACAGCTGCAAACGTTCAGTGTCTTAAGGACAACGTTTAAGATGGCCCTGACACGTGTGTTATTTACTTGACTGAAAACGCACCTTTTGTTTGTGCTCCAAGGCAGATGGGAGAGCAGACGGAGGGAAATTACCCATAATACTGCAGCCCACGCCGTTACTTTAGATTTAGAGGAGGATGCCTCGGGCAAATCGCCGTGGACACATCTCCGCTACAGCACGTTTTAATTCGAGTAACGAACAAGGTAAAGGAAGACTATCTATTAGCCTAGCGGGTGCCCAACACGTGCTAACCCATCGCACCTTACGTTCTGCATGAATTTTTAATGCTGTTTGCTGGAGTAAAGCGGAGTGTTCCGCTTTGCGGGAACTTTGTCACATGTCTGACAGGGAGCGCTCACTCTGGCTCCAGCAGCAGCTGTGGGCAGATTAGTTGATCGCCAGATGGCGGTTTGCGGGATGGAACATATGTCCGTTAGCGCGGCGGCCATGTTGCCACGGCTAATTCTGCCGGCGCATCTGCGGCATGCGAACAGCGCAGACAGTTAATCCCTTGTGTCAGCGGACGTGGACGTGAATTATTTACACGTAACAAGTAATGTAAAAGGCTAAAAAAAAAAAAAACTGCCTTGTTAAGGAATATACGTCTCAAGATAAATCTATGATTTTCCGCTGGAAAAAAATGTAACTTTGTTGAGATTTATGCAAATTCTTCCAGACTCCAAGTATTACATTTGTCATTTAAAGATAAGTGCAGGTGCGTGCAATTATCTTTACTGAAAAAACACCTCTGTATCTTACATATATGTTCTTTGCATCTTCCCACTCTACCCACACATAGTCTCATATATGCATACATAACATCACACCAAGCTAGTGACACTGGCCAGCTGGCAGCTATAATGTGCAAAGCCCCCAAAGTGGGAAACATTTGAAAGTCTGTGCAAGGTCATGCCGCTGATGTGGCCCAATTTGCTGACACAATTAAACATGTTAGGGAAACAGACCTAAAACACCCCCACTCCCCTTTTTTCTTTCAAATATGCTAAAATGCTCTAAAAAGTAATTAAGCAGGAAAAAGTGACGTGCAGTGATAGTCGACTCTTTTTTCCCCCTTCCTTTCTAAAAATTCTCTCATTAAAACTCATAATCTGCTCTTTCTGTATTCAAGGGGTGAGGCGGCGAGTTCAAATGAAGTGTGATAAGAGTGAAGTGGACACCTGGGGGGTTTCAAAGGCGCGAGACCACGACGGGCAACACAGCAACCACCGCCCTCATCACACGCTGACGCACGGCGGATTCCCCCGCCTTGTCTTCGGGATGCTGAGCTTTTTTCCCCAATGTAAAGAAATTCATCCTCTCTACAGTTTAAGAAAAGGGGCAACTCAGTCAGAAGTAACTGGACATCGCTTTATGCGTTTTTGACATTTACGTTATTTTGTTTTTGAAAATGATGTGAGAGATTAGTCATGCTGTGTAGCTGAGTTATTACTGAGGTCTTGTGCTAGTCCTTAGTGGTTGCTTTAGTGGAGTTCAGCTCTTGTGGGTGCCCTTCGAGACTGTGGGGCAGGGATAGTGCACACTCCGCCCCTGTGTGGCTCAGTGGGGTAGGAAGCTTGCCTGTGATCCGAAGGTTGCCAATTAAAACCCGGGATGACCCAGAGGTGACGCTGACGCTGCACTCCTGAACAAGACCCTTAACCCCCTTACCCTTAACCCCCAGTTACTACAGGGACTGTCGAACAACAAAAAAGCCAGTTTACTTTGGCTAAAAGTGTCGGTTAAATAAATTGTGGAAAAAAATCAGATTCTGGTAATAAAAAAAGGATAATGATAAAGAAAAATGCTATTACTAAACCGCAATTGGCTAATTGTTAACTTAGTCATTCAATCATGTTAAAACAAATGAATATGTTTAAAGAGATTAGATTTAAAATATTAGAAATATTTAAAATCTGGCATTAAAGAGTTTGCTTATTTAGTATTAACATTAACATAAGAAGGAGGGAGAGTGAAGGATTGTACATTTAAATGAGATCATGTGCTTACGAACTGAAAAGGGACACAGTGCAAGTCACTCGCTCTGAACTCTGTGTCACGTCGCTGCAGCTAATTTAGTTACAGATACTGTGGTCAAGACATCAGCTGCACATTTGTGTCACATGCATCGCCGTTTGTTGTTCTGCGATTTGCTCTCCTAGGGCTCGTTCACCGTTAATAGTGTGTGACTGACAGATTTGCTGTTATCGGATCACGGGGAAAGCCGTGAGTGTCAGGACATTTGGGGAAGACGCTTTACACTCGAGTGGTGAAGAATGAAGCCGTGTCAATATATTACCTAAAGATGAAAGTGGGGGCCCCTTGTAGCCCTGTTATTTCAAATGTCTAAGGTTTGCAGTAACTAGTTTTTCTGGGAAGTTAGTTAATATGAATTCATATTGTTCAGTACTAGAATAAGCACAAAAGATGATCTTTAAATAAGGGTACTCATGCATTTTTCATTCTACTTAATATGCTGTCTGTTCACACCATTAGTCTTGTGCTACTGTCTGAAAAACTTCTACACCATCCATCCATCCATCTATCTTGAAACTGCTTATCCTAGACAGGATACCAGCCCATGGCACACACTCACATACTCATACACCATTTACAAACCATACTTCTGCATTTGCAATGCTCTGGCATTGAATACTGTCTTGCTTCACAGTAATTGAGTGCATAAGCGCTTGGAAGCCCTATCATCTCTGCATGGTTATCCCCTTGTGGCTGTTAGTACTTTCATCCTCAAATATAGCTGTTGCTTATCTGAAAATGCAAGGTTTAACTGCCCACCTGATGAGAGAGAGAGAGAGAGAGAGAGAGAGAGAGAGAGAGCAAGAAAGAGAGAGAGAGCAAGAGATTGTGATAGAGGGTGATGTGTCTGGACATTTAATTAGCGGCCCAGTTTCGTGATATCGCCCATATCTACAGGTCTCACGTGATGCCTTTGCCCGATAATTCTATTACTGAATTATCACAAAATTAGATTGTGATCGCGCAGGCACTATGCTAATTACATCATTGATTATAGGCCATTTAGCGTGCTAATCAAACGCACCACACAAACTTCATTGTTGCCCTCTTCCAATGCCTGAAAGTCACTGGAGGACAATGGAATGAGGACCAAAGTAGTTAAAGAAAGAGTGAAAACTATGTGTTTATTTATCAAATGTGACACATTTCTGTGAATTTGGGGTCAGACGAGGCCTAGGGTACCTGGAGCAAAGGGCCTTGCTCTAGGACCCAACAGTGACATCACTCCGCTGACCTGGTATTTGAGTTGTTGACCTTCGGACCACAGACAGTTTCCAAAATGATTTAGCCACATACTCCCCATAATAAAAAGATGACAGGGTACATTCACATCATTATGAGTGTTTTGAAAGAATCCATCTTTACAAAAGAAAAATCCTACATATTCACTGACATAGTTCATTTAGTTTCCTAGTTAGCCTGCATCTTCTGAAAAGGCCGAAGATGAACCTGGAGGGGCTGCCAGTCATAGGGCATGGACACATCCGGAGTACTCTGACTGTGGCCCTGATTGGTTGAAACCAAACTCAGCTATGCCATCCGAAATAATTGTTATCCGGAATATGTTTAGACTTAAGAAGGAATCCTGGACAGGTGAGGTGTCAATCCAAGTGAGCCTGGAGCTAGCAAAGACAATGATGCACTATCACACGCTAATTAAAGTCAACGGTGTGCTAACACATGCTAGCAAAGACAATGGTGTGCTAGCACATGCTAATGAAAGTCAACAGTGCGGTAACACATGCTAGCAAAGACAATGATGCACTATCACACGCTAATTAAAGTCAACGGTGTGCTAACACATGCTAGCAAAGACAATG
>JABFEA020000017.1:3184511-3207767 GCA_019775915.2 Cyphomyrus plagiostoma | reverse complement strand
TTTTTGAGGGCCGTCAGACATGGGCGCCCAGAAACAGCTAATTCAAATAGATGAGACCGCAGCGGCTTCACATTCCATTAAACCCGTGACAAGGCTGCCAAAATGCTAATAATATATTGGCATGACTTCAGATTTTAAAGGTAAGACAAGGAATTAAAAAAAAAAACAATCCAGAGCATCAAGGGGAGGAAGTTAAATTTAGAGGACATGCCCCAACATGGCACCCTGCCTTTTAATGTGTACTCTGGGAAAATTATGACTTTCCTTGCCAATCTTAAAGGGTTAAAAATGAAATGTTTTACGTGTCCCCTTTCTTCTCCTGGAAAGCATTTGTCCTCTAGAGAGGCTGTCCTTTAAAGCAACTTCTGAGGCCAGCTCCTGCATGGCTTTACGAGATAGATATTTAATTAGTACATGCAATTACTCCTGATTATATTCTTAATAATCATTACGTGCTCATTTTGAGACAATCGATTGCTGAGTTGATACTCTACACAATGCCCAGGTATGTTTATTCTGTCAGTACCAAGAACATACTCGGCCAATGTCGTGCACTCTGGGAACGTCACGGCGGTTCTATGTTAAGCCCTTCATCGAAAGCATTGTCAGTTACTAAGCTAAGGTATATTATTTTATCCCCAACAAAAATGCTTCTATATTTATCAGGGATTAAGGTCGACATTTATGGAAAGCAACGAAGACAATTTGCAAAGGGAATCTGGACGGTGCCAAGATGGTGAGGAGTACTGTGACTTATACAGGTTACTGACTGAACTATATGACAGAGTGCAGTGGGCCTTATAGAGACCCTCCTCTGTGAGAAATCGGTGAGTTTGGTCTTGTTTGTTTACTTATTTAGCGAATCCTTTTGCACAAAAGAACAAACTTTCATTTTATTTTTTTTTTATAAAAGTGGGGTCAGTTAGCCCCTGGAGTTTCTGCGGCTTTTATTATGACCCGTCGGTAAAACCACTTTGCCTACCCTGGGATTTGAACCAACAACCTTTTCACTATGGTCACAGCAGGTTAGCTCGCTGAGCCTCTCATTGCCATCCCCGTGGCTGTACTTCTGGTCTATTTCATCGATCACATCATGCAAGCATGTCTTTGTGAATAATGAAAAAAATCCACTCATCCTTCTTTCATAGCTACTTATCCAGCACTTCATCATGCTGCATTAAAATGGTGGGGGCTAGGACCCCATGCCAGAAATCACAGGGTGTAAGTCAGGGAGAATTCTGGATGGAATTCAAGCCCAATGTAGGGCATGGCGTTCAGGTGGCACCTAACCTAGCTAGGTGTTAATGGACTGCAGGGAGAGTCCCACGTGAAAATCATTAGTCGCTGAGTCGCATAACACTTTTAAAAAGCTAACAAAAATCCATCTTTTTAGGTTTCCTTTTAAAACCAATTCATAGGATTCATATGATTTTACATTTTACTAGCTGTTATTTCTTTTTGTCTCAGTTTTGTTGCTATATCCATAAAATACGGTATTAATTATTTCCAATTTTTACTTGCTTATACTTGTATATCTTTTGACCATTTCATCCCTCTATATTTAATTACATTTATTTTTTGTTTAGCTTTTATTTACTCACACTTCCATCCATTTTCTGAAACCACTTGTCCTATTCAGGGTCGCAGGGGGTCCGGAGCCCATCCCAGGCGCTACAAGCACAAGGCAGGGAACAACCCAGGATGAGGTGCCAACCCTTTACAGGGTACACACACACCAGTCACTCACGCACCAGTCACTCACGCACCAGTCACTCACACACCAGTCACACAAACCGGAGTACCTGGAGGACACCCCACAATGACACAGGGAGAACATACAAACTACACCACATGGAGCCATGGTGGAGACTCGAACCCAGGTCCCAGTGATGGAAGATGACAGTGCTATTACTCGCACTCATTTATTTAAATGAGATTTATTCCATCTTTGTGTTATTTCATTGACCTGCACGTTAGTTGCTTCCCTGCCTTTGGTTTTATTTTAATCTCATATGTGACACAATTTGTGCTGCATTCAATGTATTTAAAGTGTTTTACAAATAAAGATTATTATTATTATTATTATTAACGCCAGGAGACCATTCAGCTCACACCGGGATTTCAACCCACAACCACAGTGCTGCCCAACATACAGGCCGGAACATCCCTAATTAACGACAAAAAGTAGCTGCTAATTTTGCACATCTATATTCATACATTTTATCATATATTCACTCATTCATATTTTGTGTATTGTCGCAGTATTGATTGTACCCTGTGCTCCCCTACAAGAGGGATGCATGTTTTGAGGTCTGTTACTGACTTGTCTAGGGAAAATTATGAAATATGTAGTTACTGCATTTAATCCGCCCCCCCTGAATATGAACATGAAAGTATATCCTGGCCAGTGTATACAACCGCAACATTTTCCTGCAAGGAGCTTAGACTCCCTTTGTGGTTTGATCTTGGATGTTTCTATGTTATATTCACTGGGCAATTACAGCTAATTTTGAGGATGCTCAGGGTCCTACACGTTGCATTATGCATGAAAGAAAACATTTATTTTTCAAGTGGATGCTGAAGGTCACACACGAAATCGCAGCAGTATCTCGTGACACAACACAGTTCTGTGTAACAATCAAGGGCTTCTCCCCCACCACTAAATATATTACTTACATAAGACATTTCATGGAGTTGTGCACCATCTGTCCATACATTTGCTGGGCCTTCTGGGATTTCACACAGGAATACATTAGTAACTGTGTCAGTTTCTTTTTGTGCCAAATCACCTCTGCACAGCATCGTTTTGCCGCAGTCGCCGAGTCTCTTTAATTGCTTCCAGGCTGTTTGTTCGCCGGTTCTCTCCTTGGGTGCTGCTGAATTCCTGCACATTGTCTGCCTCTTCCCACCCATACAGCAAGGAGAGTGATTGAAGTTCCTGATTTAAAAGGCAAAGATAAATAGGTGAGGAGAGAAATGAAACGGGCAAGGCGATTGAAGCAGCATTATTCACAATAAAAACCGGCGAGTTGACAAAGTGTGGCTACTCCTTCTGTATAAAATCTGTGTACAATGGAGGAGAGATAAACCAATCAGCAATTACCAAAACTGATTATGTCATGTTGATGCATAATGTGAGTTTTTTTTCCCCCCACCTTTTGACACGCAATCTCTAACTATCCCTCATTCACAGCGGCAGATACCTTATGGTTCACAAGAATAATGTTTGACACACTGCAAGATTTTAAATGTGACCTGATCCGACTGATATTGGCAGCCATTAGTCTAAATGAAGCAGGTTGGAGTACCCAAGCACTATAATCTGCCAGCACTGAATACCAGGGCCAGTACTGACACCTCTTTTGTCCAACTTTGGGCACTGCCTTGGGTGTTATGTTTCTGCTAGCAAACCAGATCCAAGTTTAGTGGAATGCAGTGAAAGTGACTTCAGAACGTTTGTACCTTTGAGGGCACAGCTGCTTGTCACTGGGTTCTGTACCCTCAAGGGTTTGCCAATTGTACACTAGCTGTAGGTAAATGTACCTTTTAGTGTAATTTAAGGTACAGACATGGACCCTGAGAAACATTTCCAAGGTATAAAGAACATTAATGTACCCCCCCCTTATGGTACAGAAATGTTCCTCAGGGTCCACTTCTGTACAGCCCTACTGACACGTAATTGTACCTCAAAGGTATAAATTGGTATTTTTTCTGACAGTACAGGAGTCCCTGATATTTTTTTCCTGAGGCTGAATTTCCATCAGTAACACAAAGCTGACTTGGGGCCGGGTCCGCTGGTGTCCGGATGCTCTGCCGGTCCTCGGGTCTGATACAGAAAGCCACTTCCCTCTGGGTCCCACTCATGCCTGGCAGTAAGCATGCGGCCTGTCCTTGTGCGGGGAGATCTGCTAGTGAGCGTGTGCGCCGGCACTCGCTCTGAAGAACCTCAAAAATCCAACCTCCTTCTGCTATTCTGCAGCGTCCATTGATAAGCCCATCAAAACAGAGCAGAACAAAGGCATAAAATGCTCAAGCCATTTAAATAAAATCAATAAACTAACAGATGAATGCATGCATGGGACGCTGCTATTCTCAAGCCATCATTACTGACCAGGAAGGTAATAGGGGCTTTTTTTTTTCTTGGTTCACATTGAACTCATTTTGAACTGACTTCCTGGTTATATCGCATAATAATAGCCATTGAAGTGAAATCTTGAAAATAAAATTTCAGTATTCAGCTCTTTACTGTGTGTTATGTGTAATTACTCCAAGGACACTAAAGTGCAAGTTGATGATGTTGGCATGTCATGTGACTGTGGATTCTGAGATTGATTGTAATTCCAAGCCAGTATGGCAGTAATAAATTCTTCTGGAAATACCCACATATTTTGAACATTATCTTTGTCTCTCTGTATGTGTGGATCTGAGTGTATATATAAATAGCGCAATTTTTAGCCCCTGGACAAACATGGTTATTCAACAAACCTTGTTTTTCGGAAACGTAATGGGGCAAATTCACTCACAAATTCATACCCAGATATTAATGTTTGTAGCTCTGTGTGTTATTCCAGCAGTTTAACAGCCACTGCGCTGGTCTGGCGTCTTTGGATGTTATCGTTTAACTGGCTCTAGGAAACTGATTAGCTGTAGCCGTTTCTCTTGTCTCAGATAAAGCTGTCACTAAACCAGTTCTCACTGAGGACGCCGGACTAACAAACGCATCAGTTCCATCATTTCTTACTTCCCGTGTTTTCACTGTAAAAGGTCAGCTAGGCCGAGGATAATCACAGAGGGCGATGAGATCATTACAGCTGGGTTATGCCAGATCCTCAGCAAATGCTACGTCTCTTAGGACCCCAGCCACCAAAGGTCCAAAAGGAGAGCTAATTCGAAGTGTAGGCGTCTTTATCCTGCCTGCTGGATCCGTACGCTTTTGTGAGGCCCTGACTCTAGAATACTACTAGTAAAATGTGCCAAATGCCTTAAAAATGCCTTAAATTTTAGACACATATTAGCAATAGATGAAATCTAACATTTTATTAACACTTCCTGGGAAATAACTGGGAATTTAAACGTGATGCTCTAATTATTAACAAAAATATGAGACTTAAAAATATATCAACTAGTTACCATGCTTATTTCACACATAAATTATACATTTATTTTGCTATCACGTTTCGTGTTACCAGTTATTTTAATATTTTAAAGACCGATTTAAGAACAGTGCACTTGATTCATTATCTTCAGGAGAAGTCAAATATTTCTTAATTTCTCCCCAAATACCGAATGATGGCCAGAGCTCAGCCTGAGGATTGTAGTTTGCTGCAGGAGCATCCGAACAAAGAGTGCTTATTTTTCAGCATCACTGTTGCAATTTGATTTTAAAAGATCAATGGAAATATCTTGTGAGAATAATGTCTGCACTTTAGGTACACTTGAGGGATCGGTGTCTGTGGGTGCTGGTTTCTCCCAAGCAGGGTTCACCCGGACCAATCCCATTACGGGGAAACCTCGCCCCTAATCTCTGATTCAGAAACTCAGGCCGTAATGGAGGACATGCATTTTCAATAGATGGCACTGCAGTCCCTTTATATGTCTAGTAACAAGCCGTAGTGAGAAGCCCTAATACTGACCGCTTCATTTTAAGAATGGATGTTGTGTTTAGGGCTCCCGGAATGGTTACTGAGCTTATTCATTACAGGAAATACATGAAGGCGTCTTCAATCACATGACCCACCGACAGAGCAGAGCCAAGAAAAGCGTGGGTAAGGTATTATTTTAATCTTTATATGTTCACCATTTTGATGAATGTGGATTAAGAAACATGGCTCTTTATGTAAGAAATGGCACGTTAAAGATTAAGTATGGTGACTGTATAGTTTATGCATCGTTGGTTCTGCTCTGGTGGGGCTGTGGTTAGTTCTCACACGTCCAGGGTTTGCGTCTCTCTTGTGGCTCCATGTTTGATTTTGCATGTTCTCATTATGAGGCTTCTCCAGTTTCCCCCCAGTTCTAGAACACAAGAATGAGCTAGTCTGTTCTTCAGCAATGTGGCTGATTGCCGATTGAGTGTTGTGATGGTTGAGTTAACAACCTCCACTGACTCTTGTTAGATAAAGGCCTTTGTTTCTTAGGATGAGAATTATACCCATGAGGTACAGTTTGTAGTGAGGTGTTTCACCCTCTAATCAACATCTTCGTGACTTCACTGAACTTCAGTGGAGAAGAGACATGGAAGACATCAGAGGGTAACACTTCACATTACCTGCACCTTCATAATGCATTTATAATGCAGTCATAGAACATTTATAAACAGCATGTTACTGCACTTTATAATTCATTCATAGAACATTCAATGCACCTTCATAATGCATTCATAGAACATCCAATACCTTAATAGCTTTAATATACATTCATAATATACATTCATAACAAACATTATGTGATTATGTTTGTTATTATCATATAATGTTTGTTATTAATGTGCATTACAGCTATTAAGGCATGTTAGGATCTTAAGGTAAACAGACATGCTGCTTCTATACATACATTATGAAGACCTTGATTTCAGCCACAATGGTCAATAAGAGTCTGCAAGGAAAAGGTTAATAACAGGATAACAAGAAGGAAATCAATGCAAAACAGGAAAGCCCAAACCATTCGGTTTGACCCTCTCAGCTGGCTGGGCGAATACGCATCCCTGGGGAGCAGCCCACTTAGCGTCACTTGACAAGCCACTCTGCATGCTGCGGCCCCCAGGACGATGTGTCATATGGCAGCCCTGCCGATGACCAAGGCCCCAATGGCCACCTTTAAATTACTCAGGACGGAACATTAAATGCAGATCGAGTAGATGGAGCTGGGCACTCGCAGCAGCTCCCTCCGATCACTGTGGAGAAGCCTGCGTCATCTCGCCTCCCATAGTCGATGGTGGCCGAGGAAAGTGGGCGACTGCAGTGTCTTCTGCCCCTCAGGGATCGCTGCTGCTGGAGGAGCCAGACAAATTGGCAAAGAGGAGGATGCTGCGTGCAGACTGAGGCGAAGGCAGGGCGGCAACATGCACCTCCCTGCATACAGTTGCCAGGCAGCCGAGATGGTTGGCCACTGCACTTTGCTGCTCATCTGGGGCTCGGTGAAGATTCTGGCTCATGACAGCATTCTGGGACCGGGCTTAACTGCAGGTGACACCTGCCATCTGACTGCTCTTTGTGGCTCTTTGGAGTGATTGGGGAGAGGTGTGTGGTCAAGCCAGTGACCTGCATTGTACAGCCCGCTAAAACCAGGGGGAATCCTGCCTTCATGACTGCCCAAGTAAGTGACATAAGAAGGATGAGCCCTTCTGGATGAATGCCGTAACCCACTGGGTTGGCTCCGAAACGTTTGACCTAAGACGGCCTTCGGCAGTTCGCCATCATGCTGTTCGGCCTCTGGAAGAGCCTTGCTGCCTTTAAGCACCGTACAGAGCGTGCCCCTCAGCCGGCTGCCTCAGCCTGCGTTGTGATCCTGGATGACATTTCTGGTGTATGTGGCAGATTTCAACGCAGTTCCAGCCCACCAGCAAATAGTGATGCAGAAAATCCAACAGGCCCTGTGGTGCTACATCAGATCTAGCTGAGCTCAAGCCTGGGGCCAGTGCTGATCAGAAAAATGTGCACCTTCCTGGGTCTGGCCACACATTAACACCCATTACTCAAAGGTTCCGTCCTCTTACTGCCCTCTGTGGCCAAGCGGGGTCTCTAGTGGACAGGACAGAGCAATGAAGCCTTCTGCCGTTTCTGCCAAGACCCCGAGCCCCCGTGCTGTGCCTGCCCCCTGTCAGCACCTCATTCACCCCGAACACGGATGCCAGCACTGACAGCAGCGGGGCAGCGCCGTGACGGGACTCCAGGAGGGTGCACAAACCCGCCTGCCACAATTCTGGCTGAAGGGGAGACGCTTCAGCACTTTCAGCCAAGGCTGTACAGCCGGTCCATGTAAACCACACACCAATCATTCCTCACCACGATGACCTCTGTCCTCTGGGGGAACGGGAGAGGTATGAGGTTGGGGGGAGCTATAGTGCATTGCGGCTAGGCTGAGCAGGCGTGCGACTAGGTCCATGGTGGCTTTGACAAAAGGGGGACATGGTAGACTTAATATTATTAGATCTCTTTTTCTCTGTTTGCATAAGGTCTAGGACCAGGTGGCAAGCCGGCGGCATGCATAAACTGCTAGGCCTTCTGGGAGGCCAGGCGCTGAGGATGCTGCACTTTTGAGTGACACGGCATTTCTCTTCGGGGGGATTGGGGTCAGCCTATTTGAATGAGCCGATTTGATTAGCACTGGTTAAATAAAGAGTTTGTTTTCGCTTGTTTCCTGGGAGACTGTGATCACAAGGCGAAGGTCCACAGGAACGCCGGTAACGAGATGCCTTCGCTTGCAACAAACACCTCTGCATTTTTGTCTCGAGCACGGATGCATTTCGCTTTAGCCGAATTGAGGCTAATCGAGGTTTCTAATAATATGCAAGCTAAAGCGCAAGCCGGGCTAGTGCATAGCTCCAGGCAGCTACGGCTCTAGCTGGTGGCAGGTGTTCATGTTGAGTAATCAGGTGCTGACTGCCAGCTACACCCTCCAAAGTCAGGCATGGACATTCAGAGGCGCTTCTTCTCTCGGAATCGTTGAGAAGGAGCCAGATTCTTATCGGCAGTATTTAAGCCTGGAGTGCATCTGGCACGAGGCAGTAGCACCCGTCTGCGTAAATATATGGGATTCTGTATGAAATATGAGATGCCAGAAGCTCCAAGGGGGAAGGATATTGTAAGCCGTCAGTTAAGGCAGGAGGAACTGAAAGCTGTGTCTCATAGAGTTTCATTGCGACTAGAACAGTGACGTTAAAGGATGATAAAAATTAATTCAGGTCGTGACACTGAACGCCGGGAGGTCCAGAACTTGGGCGTGTGAGGGAGATTTTTGACAAGCCCTAATGATTTTCTTACAACTCAAACGTTTGCCTGCTGTGACTTTTATAGTTTTTGAATGATTCCTTTTTTTCACCCATGTGTCAGCTAGGGACACAAGTGCGTGGCTGTCGCCACGGAAACACATCTGCCCACGCCTTGCCGGGTCGGAGCTTCGTCAGGGAGGCAGGTGGCATCACCCATTCGGCCATGCGCTCACGGTCATCTTCGTTCGTAGGGAGGCCAGAAACATCCCGATAAGGTCACCTCCGAATCCCAGAAGCACTGCCTGGTGGATGCAGGCCGGGAGACACGACCACAATGCAGATCTCCGAATTACTCCGTGATCGGCCCGGGGATCGATGCCAGGGTTCGTACGCAGGGTGACACCCGTCCCAGAGCCAGCTGAGCTGCCTGCCTTGCCTCCCTGTTAGGAATGAATAAAACCAGGATTCCTAAATGCATACAGGACAACAAAAAAGGACAAAAGTCCAGTACAACCAGCATATTTTACCCACAATTCTCTGCTCCTGTTTCCCTGTAAATGTTGTTCACCATGCGAGATTCTTCACTTGTTCATGAAAAAGAGTATCTAGATGAGGCTGATGACCACCATGACGCATATTCTCTAGAAATGCACAGAGCGGCTTGTGCTCATACCTGTATCTGGCTGGCAAACCTAGAGTTAATCATTTTTCAATTTTGAGGAGAAAAAAAAACTGTATTTTAGAAAGAAAAGGAGTAATTTGCTTTCAGGCAAAGGTACGTGCTACATATAGTGTTTCTGTTTATGTGTTTATATACCATGCGTAGTGTTTCTGTTTATGTGTTCATATGATTATATACCTTGTGTACATAATTTCACCAGATTATTATGCAGCTCATTTTTTATCAAAATCTTAATATATATGTCTTAACCTCAACTGGCGATCCATTATACAATGCTTTAATATTTAAAATTGACTAAACATAAATAACATACAGGACAGTGTGGAATTACTGCTCCCGAACTTTATTTGCATATTGCAAGAGCTGATATTTTTTGCAGGTTGCCTGCGTTTTAGCTTAAGCATATGAACCGCTGTTCCTTGCAGGCTCCTGATTGGCAGGCTGCCTCCCCGAAGACAGCAGTTGTCTCGTTGGCTTGTGATTGACGATCCGCCGTTGACATTCTCACTGAGCTCTGTTGACTGTGACCGGATTAGACAATCTGGAATAGCCAGCATCTTTGACAAGGAACAGCTCCCAGAGCAGGAAGCTCCATTTCCATACTTAGCTCCCCTCTAGCCGCACCTGATTTAATGTATGTGTTAAATTTTTCTGCAAAGTTTATTTCAGAAATGAGAACACGGGGCCAGGGAAACTGTCTTGAAGACAACTCTATAGTGTGGTGTAAGCACATTGTGGTTTAAAGGCCTGCTCAGTCTTTTGTGTTGCATTATTTGCTCGGCGAATATATAACATTTTGTGGTTACAGGAGTCCGGTTACTCCTTGGCTGTTTGTTTTTGATTTTCCCAAAGGAAAAGTTCATCAAAATCCTAATTTGCTGGCTTGGCATTTAGCTTTGTGCAGCGGTCTCGCGGGTAAAATATTTAGTAGTGATTTTATTGATTTTACATTGAGGTCTTCATCCCTCAACACGCCAAATTAAAATGATATTTTGCCTGCTGTCATTGTGATATGACTTTGATGTATAACAGCCACATGACAAGACAGGCGAGAATCCTCTTCTTCGCAATCCAGCTGCGTGTTCTTTCATCTAATTGCACTGTAAATGTATATCTAGCTCATTTAGATAGCAGCCTTTCGTGCTGTTTTTCCTCAAGAGGGACTGTGTCCTCATTCCGTCAGCATAAGTGAGGGCCAAAGACGAACGAAAAAAGTCCTCTCAACTTGATAAACACACACGAATCAGCCTCCATTTTATTCCACATGCCACCGTGTTTCTTAATCAGTGAACAAACAATCAGTGGATTTCATGTTCGTAGAGACATAGGCGAGGCCCCCTGTGGTGGGAGATACTCAGTTAAAAAGGCTAGAAACAAGATATCGAGTGCCGGACTGTAATGTGTTCGCCAGATGGATCTTAGCACAGGTTGCTCATTTAAATGTTTTTGTCTCTCTCTGACTGCCTCTTGCTGTTAATTATAGTTTGTGTGCGTCAGGCTTCAACTCGGGCCTGCCTCCAAGGCAGAACTTTCTGCCGCTGAGCGAGCCATCAGTGGTGTTTCTTCAGCGAAAGTGAAGGTTTGTGGATAAGGAAGCCTCCCTTGTGCGCTGGGGTAAATTTCACCAGGGAAGGGGGACAAAGTTACCTCAAACGGCTTGAAACGATGGGTTTAGCCACGTAGCATGTGCCGCAGTTAGCTAGCATTCCATTCTGTCACAGTAAACTTGTGACGTCAGGCCTGTGTCTGCCGCACCCTTTACACATGCCGGTTAGTTTCCGGAATGTAGTGTCTGACCTGCTTGCCTCCTCCGAATCACAGAATATTTCAGCCACAGCTGTCAGCAATTTCGCAACAGATGTTCAGAAAGGCCGTCAAATCAATTATGGAAATTCTAAAATATGCAAATAGGAAGCAAAAAAATCACAGGCAAAGATGTCCATTTTAAATTATTTGCGTGCTCCACTTGGGAGTTACTCACTCCGTCGAGGCACAAAAAAAGTCACGCCAAGATTCTCAGCACTGCATTTTTATAAGGGAATATGAATATCACTCTTTGGTGGCACTAAAGGTGGTTCCTGAAAATAACCAGATGTCCATTTTTTTCTGATATAGATGAATTGAACACAGACAACATTCCCACCATAGTGAGCATTACAGGACTCGGCGGGAACACTTCATATTTGTTAAATTACCGGCGATTACATGGTGGTCTCTGGTGACTGTGGAGTCTGACGCTGACGTGTTAGGAAATACCTCACCTGCTTCAGGTACAGAGGGGTCCCACTCCATCTGCTTTGCAATTCCGCTATATCTGAAAAGATGCAGTTAATAGTGGAATATTGTTGTTTAGGAGAAAATAATACATCCAGACAAAAACAAGCAATTTGCATGTCCGGGTTTGCGGAGAGCTGGGATTTCCATTACCGTAGGCCCCTACTGTGCTAAATTTGTTTGATTAAAATCATTAAACCATAGCAATATTCTATAGAAGCAAATTAAACTGTGATTACTCACATAATGCATGACTGGATCTCTAAAAAACAAGGTCTTGCATAGTTTCCTTATTTACCCTCAGTAATTACATGCTTAGGAAAGCCAGTTTTGTGTCACAATTTGTACATCTGATATTAAACTTTCATTTCTATTATTGAGATGCAACAGTAACGACTAAACACCGACGCTTTTAAAGAGCGGTTCAGGATGTACTTGCATTCTCACCTGAAAGGAGGACTGTGGTTACATTACATGCCCATCTTCTCAGGAGGCTGTCTAGCATTGATGATGTCCTCACAGACACAACAAAAGGCGAGACAGAAAATGGCCTCACTATTGGAATATATTTAACCTAGCGTTTGAATCTACAGGCAAAAACCAGGAACAAAATGTACGGTATCTTGTCAGAGCATAAACAACAAATAACTATATTTATCTCTTATTCTGCATTTTCCACACGTGGTTCAAGCGCTTGATCCAGCTGCACAACCTTTATGCTCGAGCTACATACACGACGCGCTATGCAATAGATGGAAATACGTCACACCTATTCATCCCTCCACAAAATCATAATCATTAAAAAAGTATTGCAGGGTTGATATATTTAGAGCAAGCAGCTTAATACTCATCTGATAGCTGGAGTGTGCAAAGTGAATGCAGACGAACATGCCATCAAGAAAAAGGCACATCTAAACTCAACTTTAAATAAATGAACAAACACAAGCATCCAGCAACGTAAACTGTAATTTACTCCACATAGAAGTAACGCCTAATGTGCTTTATTTCGGAAGTGCGTAGCTGAATTTCAGCAGCTGGTACTCGCAATTAAATAGGAAGGAACCGTCTCCTACAAGAGTAGCCGGGGGAAGTGACACCAGCAGGGAAAAACGTGATGAGTTAAAGTGAAGCTTTTGCAAACGGCTAAGGTATCCAAACCATGCATTTTTGGCTAGGATTTACCGGATCAAAACATTTTTACACATTTTCATGTTTCTTTTTTTTTTCTTCTTCCAAAATGCAGTGTGCTACCGGGCGGAACACCCACGTGAAGCGAAACTCGAATCGAGGTGATATCCAAATGTGTCTTGACCGAGTTTTCAGGTTGTATATAAGCTCGCCCTGTCGCCCCACCTTTATCCTGTCAGTCTGGGATCCAGGGATGACTCCATCTGTGACTCTATCTGCTGTTATAACCACCACGGGCCTCACAAGCTCGTCATTCATAAGTTGTCGGGCTTCATGGTCTCTGTCGCCGGTGAGCGATTGGGAGCCTCGTGCCAGTTCGTATGATTAGTTGCCGGGCGCCGGGCCCAGCTCCTGGCATTTCTGTCTGCGGGGCACGGCCAAGCTGTCAGGAAGCCGCACCTGATCTCCTCTGCCCCAGTGGCAGAGTGGGAAGCATCATAATGTCCCTTTGGCGAACGGCGTCCGTGACCGAGGGCCGTCCGCGTTCTACGGCACGCCGGAGGCCCCGGCTGGATCGCTACCTTGCGGATCAGGGAGACTCATGCCAGAGCTGGGTGGAGAATGCGCGACCACTGACGAATGCGCCCTGACAGAAGACGTGCGTGCCTCGACGCCGGTGAATCTGACGTCCATCATTTTTTTTTTTTAAAAATGAGTCAACATCTAGCGATTGACACCTCGCAGCCTGCTGGCAATAGATTCTTCGGAGTCACATGGTTCTGCTGCCTCTCCTTATGCACTTGGAGCGTATAATGAGGGGAAACTGCCAATCTGCCTAATGTGACACAAAGCAAAGGTTTATGTAACCTTAATGAGTGATCAGTGTGGCGTCGGCTATTTGTTATGGCGGAATTATGTTTTTACACCTAAAAGTTCACACTATTTCTGGCAGTTCCTGGGAGTGTACACTGGCACCTTCCAGAATACACGCCTCCTCAATCACAGGTGGCAATTGTATCTGGGCACCCACCCACTGAAAGTTATATAACAGAAGGCAGTTTCACTTCCATATTTATAAATGCCCTATTATGTATGCACATTCAGGAAGCCTGATATAGTAAAAATTAACCTAATAGTGAAGTCATAGTTCACACCACGTAACGCAATCCTAGTGGGATTTCCATGTATTTTTCATATATTTATATTTTTAGTCATTATCCACAATAAAGTTGGTCAGATTTAGATTTTTCTGTTAAAATTTTATATTTGATTATTATTGTGCTAATGAGGGTGATGTGTGGCTCAGAGAATTAGGTGCCGGTATCAGAAGGTCACTGGTACAAATCCTGAGATCAACGGCGTCATGTCACCTTCGGGCCCCTGAGTGAGGCCCTTAACCCCCAATCGCTCCAGGGACCGTCTGGCCCTGGTTCCTCAATTCTACATTTGGTTAAAACTCTCTGCTAAATATATGTACTGTAGACACTGGATCAGAAAACCTCTGTCTCGCAGAGTTTGGGGAGCTTAACGTGGTTGCAGAATAATGCTGTCAGAACCTTTTACCATCCTGGTGACGCACCTGCCTGTGATTATGCACCTTAATGCCCCTTCGGTCAATCCCTCGGTGCCTCTTTAATTACAATTCATATCAGCTCCAATAGATGGCAGCATAGCTTTGATGTTGTACCTGAACAGGTATCTTGCCTGCGGTAATTTTCTACTTCATTACAAACTTTAATGTAAACTGATTTTCTCTATGAACTGTATTGTGCGTACAAGTTAATAATATCCCTCTCTCTACAGCTGTGAATACATGGGCTGGTTATGCCAAAATGGAAATTAACCCAGTAAATAAGTAATTTAAAAACCATTACCTTAGCGAAATTAGACTTGAAATCATACAAACAAAACAAAACAAAACAAACACGGAGCATGTGAGCAAACAAATGATAAAAACAAAAAGTTACAGACCTGGAGTTAGTGTGTAGCAATACATTTTTATGCATATAGCTACGGATGTTCCTTAAGAAAGTACATCCAGTAACATATGTGAAACGTCGATCATTAGCATCTTTTTTTGGAAAATTTACTCCACCGCAATAAATGATTTATATTCTATATGCATTATCTCTGTGCATCTGCATTACCTGATGATTTATGCGTCATTAGTAAATTGACAGATTTGGCTACAAGTATGAACTCAGACAAGCCGATATAAAATAATAAGATAAAGATATGCGCGCGGTAGTCCTTGAATACACAGTATTTCCCCCCTAATTTAGCCCTAGTTTTCCCTCACAATTTAGTCATATCCAATTTGTCATCTAGGCTCGGCTGCTCAGCAGTGCTGAAGTCTGCCAGCATCCAGTAAGCGGCTGGCAGGAGCGCATTCCCCGCGCGTCCCCGTTATTGGAGGGCCGCCGGGACGCGCACCGCCGGTGACTCGCAGGTGCCTGGCAGGATCCCCGCACGTCCCCGTGATTGGAGGGCCACCGGGACGCGCACCACCGGTGACTCGCAGCTGCCTGGCAGCTCGTCGCAGCCCGGCGTGATTAGGGCTCCGTCTGCGCCCGGGCAGGGTGCCTCGGCTCTCGCTTGGAAGTCCGTACGCATAGTCATTTTTTAATAATCGTATTAAATGATAACGTTGTTCTTTTTCCAGACAAGCGAAGAAGGAAATTAGCGAAAGGGGTACGGTTAAGCGGACCACGATTCTTACGTAAACAACTATGATATGTTCGACTCTTGCTCATAAAACTCAACTAATGCTGGAAACTATTGGCCTCAACACTAAAATGTTTTAGTTAAATCATGCTTTATTTTTGAGTGGTGTAAGACCTGGATGCTGTGCTGGTGCTCGGAAGGTTGCTGGGTCAGATCCCAGGGTCCACAGTGATGTGCCCTTAAACAATATTTTTAACCCTCCCCCTTTCTCAAAATGTGCATCACTTTGGATAAAAGCATTTGCTAAATAAATTAAATGTAACTATGTTTCAAATCCACTAAGAAGACCAAACCTGCTTTAAAGCTGGATGTTGGATAATATCTGTTTACGTCCATGACGCCCCTTGCGTTGAGTGACACGTTTGCATGCTCTACACAGAGCACCAATCAGCTGAGCCTGATGGCTTTTGACAGTGAACTCTAGATTATGTTAAGCAGGAGACGCAGAGACAACTTTGCTTAGCAGAGCAAAACTGACTTCCTTGTTTAAACAGCGTCTTTAAACAGAGGACACGGCAAACTTGCCCACATGCTGCATGCGGTCTCTCCTAACCCATCATGGGTGAAATTGAAGGCCCAGCTTTCAGATTGTGTTTGACCTTCACACTCAGCTAGGGGGCACTCTGACCGGCCGATGGCCCATTTCTCCGGTGGGGGGCGAGAGCGTGTAATGATCTACAAGTCCAGCCAGCAGGTCAAGCACCATACATCATAGACCACCGACCTACACCATGTACTTTGTCCTGCAGAATATACCACCGTTTTCTCAAGACTCCATCCATTTTCCATCCTCCCTTCTTTTATGCAGGAGTCTGCAGCCTGTCCTGGAGCTACAGCACAGGGCAGGGAATAATCCAGGATGGGACGCCAACCCCTCACAGGGAACAAGCCCCATTGACATACACACCATTCACATACACACACACCGTTCACAAACATATTCACACCAAACTCAAGGCTGGCCATTAGAGGGCGGTATGTGACTCTGCCGGAAGGTTGCTGGTTCGAACCTTGTTATTATAATTGTTAGTATTTTTCTTACTGTTGTTATCATGAAATAAAGACGCACGGTTACATCGCTCCATACAGCCTTTGCATGTAAGCGTATTGTTATGTTTTGTCTATGTTTATCCATGACATGTCCCTTAACAAAAGGCGTACACACACAAAGAAACAGGCGCCTTACCACTTAACAGAGAACCCTGGTTGTAATTAATGTGGTGACATCATATGATGAAGCCTGTGATTGATTGAAGTGAAACGCAAGCCCCTCCCTTGTTAGCACAGGGACACATCAAACTCGGAAAATTGTACACGCACAGAGCCCGGCAGAGACTGCGGCCCCATGCTGCCCTGTTTTTACTGACCCCCTTTTCATAATTACTTAATTACTCCACGGTCACAAAATAACTGAGGCTGGCTATGTGACCCTATGGTGGCATACTGGCAATTTTGTTGCTATTCAAGGTTGTTAGTTATTAATGAGTGTGAGTCTGTCTCTCTTGTGGTCTTTTCAGAATTTTATATGGTCTTGTGATTCCTTCAGACGTGGACCATGAATATATAATTGACACCGGTCTTTAATCATTGTCTCGCAATCACAAAGAGATTTTTCTCCCACTAGATAAACTCATCGCTCCCCCAGATTGTCACCCTGTCTTTACAGATCTATTTGGCTGGAAATAAAAATGTGTTCTTAACGCACTGTAATCCACAGCAATACATCATGTGTTTTAAGCTTAGATACCTACAAACAACCTCTGCAAAATGGAGAGGAGGTGTATGGGGTAATAAGGGGTTTTTGAGGCTTTTAAATCAAGCGTTAGCTTTTATCCAGTCAGAAACGCTAGCTGCTTCATCTATCAGCCATTTATCATTCATTCACAAAACATATTAAACCCTGAATTGGAAACAAATATTTCAGAGGAGTGTTTCGCTTTAGTGATTTTAAATGCTGCTGACCTGCCCTGCAAGCAGAGTGGACAGGGGTCAAGTTTCTGACATTGTAGTCTCACCGCCTGCATTTTATACTACGTGTGAATGCATATCTGTGGGTCTCTGTTTTAGTAACTTTAAAGGTTTTGTAACCCCTCCGATTCTTTTTAAGACGTCTATAATTCCTTGGACTTTTAAACACTCTCACAAAACAGTCATGCAGGCAGAGGCGTAAATTCTAAAAATATATATTTTTTAGACAAATTGATTAAAGTATTGTTTGTTTTGGTGTGGGGGCTGTTTGTAATTGGAGAAAATACCTGACTGTCCTTGTCCGTCGTCAAAGTGTCGCTCAGTGTTGCTGTGATGTGTTTGCAGAAATGTATTTTTTGTTGTTGAAAGATGAATCTTTTCGTTTCCTCAAAATGCTGTAGAAATTTCCCCCCGCAGAAGTTTACTGGGGAGGTTTGGCCGATTGATGATTAATCAATGGCAGTGATCAATGTTGAGGTAAAGGCATTGTGATTATATTTCATAAAATACCATGGGAAGGAATTTTTAAACACCCGCTGAAGGGATTTGCCTTGCGCTTGGTGACCTTATTTAGTGATCAGGGAGGAGTCGGCTATTTGTTATGGCGCACCTGCTTTCACACCTCAGACTTCACACTTATTTCTGGGAGTTTCGGGGATTGCACCGCGGCGCCTTCTGGAATGCGCGCTTCCTCAGTCACAGCTGCCTATTGAATCTGGCAGCTTTGAACCAATTGTTATTCTATGTATCGGTAGTGCAGTTCCTCCCTACTGTGAGGAGGGACATTGTGGCCCCGGATTTTCCTTATGCGCCCCAGAAGTGCTCAGGAAAACATTTTCTCATTTTAATTCTGATTGATAAGATTGGTCATATTATTTATCTTATTCACACATTTGTATGTCCACTATAGACAGAAGTACAAAAGACAATAAATAGTATACAGTGCTTGAAGTGGGAAAAAATAAGTGCAGAAACTTTTGACATTTGTGCGGTGAAAAAATATCAAGTCTTTAGGATACAGAAGTTCCGGAACCGCGTTCCAGCACACTTCAAGCACTGCCTATATATGTATGTAGATTATGTATTTTACACTATTTATTGTCTTGGCTTCGTGTTTATATTTACCCCCCATGGAGCCAACTGCACCAACACAAACGCCTTGCACATTTCCGTGCTTGGCAAATAAAAGGTTTGCGATTCTGATTTTAAACGAAATATAAGTAAGCTATAAAATAGATAAAAATGCTTTTCCAGTGAATGAGAAAGTATCAAAAGATAATGGAAGTGCTGATGTCCCCCCAAAATCTGTGATTGTGACCCTGCCTCTGCTCCCATCAAACTGTGCTGGTGGCTCTCTTTGGATTCGCACCCATCGCATCGCCCTTCTCTGGGGCCAGTGTCTTCCTACAAATGCGCTTCTGCTTTGTCACCTCTTTACAGTGCAGACCTCCCATTTCTCCTGGGGTCCTGACAGGGCCTCTACAGATGTGTTTTATCGTTATCACCTCCAAACAAAGCTACGCCCAGAGGTTCTGTGGAGCTCTTTGGGTCACGCCTAAATAGACAGGCCGCCGTATGTTTGCTTTACTGATGACTCGCATTTCCAACTGGGAATAAAAGGCACTCCGGCTTTCTGAAATAAGAATAATGGTGATATAAAAAAAACCCCAGAAAATAATGTCCCATGGTTCTAGAAAGGTGAAATCATTGATGCTGTTTTTCTGTGATTTTCCCAGAGGCAGAAGTTATGCAGGAGGCTGGTGCACTGTGAATGTGCAGCCGAGGCTGATAACGACTTTTGGTGACATTATGTGAGATCGTGAACTGATCAGATGACATCAGGAGGATGTGTTAATGTTTTTTGGAGGTACCATCCTGTCACGCATACCGCAGTGTTTAATGTACCACAAGACTGCTAATAGTAGAAGTAAGCGAAATCGCAAATAAAGTTTGTTCATTCTAAAGATTGTAATGACTACAAATTGGCATAATAAAACTACAGAAATGTCAGCCAAGCTACTAGCTGAATATTGATCTACCATATACTGTATATGTGTGTGTGTGTGTGTGTGTGGATTAGCTTTATATTACATTGTGGGGACCAAGTGCCCCCCACAATGTAATACAAACCTGTTTTATTGACAATGTGGGTACCAATTTTCAGGTCCCTAAAAAGGCTACAATCGATCTGTGAATGCAACCAAAAAAGTAAAAATATCAAAAGTGTCATTTTTTTAGTTACTTTAGTTAGTTAAGGTTAGGGCTGGGTGGGGCTTAATGTTGTCATTGTTGGGATCAGTGTTTTACCCATAGATATGAGTATAGGTCTGTGTGTGTGTGTGTGTGTGTATGTGTGTGTGTGTGTGTAATTTTTTTCTGTCAAATAATTTGTCCAAAAGGTCCTGTTAAATGAGAAACAGGTTCAGTACAGGAGAACTGCACACAGTTGTCACGGCGACCCATCAAGGTTGTCATACAATAACCTCCTGAGACCCAAGGAAAAAAGTGTCCTTCAATTTTAGGCTATTTGTCTTTGGATCTTACAATTTAGATTATTTCAAATTTATTTTTATTTTTCATTACACAGCATGTCCTCTTTAGTGTACAACAGGAATAAATACGTTTCCTAACATCAGTGAAAAGATAGAAGCAAAAGTAAAATGTCCACTATAGTATACATAAATGAATAGGTGGAGTCTCAGGAGGATAATCATCCATCCATCCATCCATTTTCCAAACCGCTTATCCCACTGGGTCGCGGGGGGTCCGGAGCCTATCCAGGAAGCAACGGGCACGAGGCAGGGAACAACCCTGGATGGGGGGCCAGCCCATCGCAGGGCACACTCACACATGCACGAGGATAATCATAACATCGGTAAATCTTTCCCACATTCAGGAACACTTTCTCTGAGAGACTGATTGATGTTGAGAGCCATCCCTTCTCGTACGGCATGCTAGTATGCCACAGGAGTGAAGCCGTCTCCAGATACACACCCCCTACAGCTTCTGGAGGCTCGGAAACACGGGCGTTGGCGCCAACTGACCTCACAGCGATGCCCAATCCATGGTGGAAGCAAGGGAAAAAGCCACAGATGTTGCTTTTTTATTATTCAGAAATCTGGGGATTCACTTGCATGCGGAGCATTAAAGTCAATCTGTTGGTGTAAATGTGTCACTTCAGAAGACTGAATTTGGGCTTCTGGTTAAAATGGAGCAGGGGAACAGCTGCAGAGTCGAGTCATTCCCTCTGAGTGGTGAATATTACAGCCGGGCTTAGGAGAGAGTGCCTCTAAGCTTTCCTTAGTGTTAGCGCGTGGTTCTGGAAGGGTGCCGCATTTAATGTCTGCGAATGAATTTTGTGCATAGGATTTGTTGAAGACTTTATGGAAATTACACTGGATCGTCAGAGCTGAAATTGGTGTGTATGCAGAACTGAGCTAGTGCGAATTCACAAACATTGGTCTGCTAAAACGTGGTCACCTTCAGTTGCATTTGATAAGCACACAGATTGCAGCATAAATAAAATCCAGTGACTTTGCTCTATAAAGGATCATTCGGAATCTCAGACTCAACACGTAAATGATTGGATGTCACATTCATAAATAAACATAAGGCATGAAACCCCTGTTTGTGAGCATCAATCCGTCATTTTGACTCCCGACCTTAATTGATGAAGTCACTCGTTTACCATTGAATTACAACCAAATATAGCCATTTCATGTGTTTCTCTGGGGAGCGATAACAGGCTTATAACTGGGAATAAAGGCACTGTGGAGATGCACGCAAAATTATCATTGCAACATTTTCTTCATAATGTGGACATTTGTATGCCAGACTCTGTTTCCGTCATGAAACACAAACATTGCAATTAAGCACAACACCGCTCCGATGGGTTTTATTTTTAAGTTGATGTTCCTTTGCACCATAGCGTCGCTAATTGCTGAATACTGATGTTATGTCCTAATTTTAATTGTCAGAAGCATCAAGCATTTCACTGACTGACATAAACCCAAATTAGCTTGATGCAAACACTTCTTTTATTTTTTGAAAAATTTAAATGAAGTTCGACACGTCTTTGAGCACGCAAATGCGCCGGATTGCGAAGCTCAGCACTTCAGGTTTCTTCTCTGTTCCTAGCAATACACGTCGGAAATATTGAACAGGCCAGTCATATCCCTGCATGTATGAGGCGCTTGCAACCTTTACAGCTTTAATTCAACACTACTAACATGCAATTCTGGAAGACTCAAATAAACAATTCCAGTGTATTTCTTACTGCATTCCAACAAGAGCACCAGGTGACTCTGTGCCTTAGAACTCCTTGTCCAAGAGTAGAAGTTTGCTGGTTCACATCCCAGGGTCGGTGGAGTGATTTCACCATTGGAGCCTTGAACGAGGTCCTTAACTCCCAATTTTTCCAGCAAATAGCTGACCCTGCTTTTTTGATTACACATCTCTTTGGACAAAAGCTTTTGTTAAATAAATAAAAATGCAGCCATTCCAAACACCAATGAAACAGGAACTCCTTTCATGCCGCGACACTTCCTTGACCTGTTTTGAAGTGTAAAAAATACTATTAGCTGTTAAATTCAGAGAAGCTTAGGTATTGTGGTTATGCCATCCTTTAGCACGTCCAAACACAAGCACCGTCCATCCAGCTACCACCGATGAAATGCCAGGGCAGTCTAAGCAGCAGCTGTTTTCACCTCCTGACACCTGGGTCTAAAAGTGCAGGGATGAGAAAAGATGTTCAGTTCTTCTGTCAAAGATGTGTCATCACCATGGATATAGCTTTGAGGCACAACGGGCCTCGCGGTGTCATCCTGTACTGCCTCTATAGCTGCCTGTCAGTGTCATCACCGTGGATATGGCTTTGAGGCACAAGAGGCCTCGCAGTGTCATCCCGTACTGCCTCTATAGCTGTCTGTCAGTGTTATCACCGTGGATACGGCTTTGAGGCACAAGGGGCCTCACGGTGTCATCCTGTACTGCCTCTATAGCTACCTGTGGATGCTGTGGTTTTAGGCTGTATTTGTGGAGGAGTACAACTAAGCAAACATTTCACTTCTGCCTTAATAATTAACTAGAATCCTGTTCAGGGTCTTTCTGTATCTTCTGCCTTGTATTTCCTGGCATTTTTCTCCGGATTTCTCTGACGCCATACAGGGAGTTACCAGTTTAAGAACATGAGACTTGTGCATCACTCCTACCATAAAATGTATTATATTAAAACAACTGAGATGAATACAATGGTTTGCAAGAACGGAAGGCAAACACTTTTGTGACTCTCATAAAAAATTGCGGCTTGATGTACATTATAGTACTGTATATACTTTTATTATTGTTGTATTATTATTGTTATCATTATTATGCACTGTATTATTATGTTTAAGATGTTTCAGTGTATTTGAACTGTTTCATAAGTGTTTTAGAGAAAGCTATGGACTATAGATACATTACAGATAGGTTAAAACGTCAAATATACACTCACCTAAAGGATTATTAGGAACACCTGTTCAATTTCTCATTAATGCAATTATCTAATCAACCAATC
>JABFEA020000017.1:3169843-3183812 GCA_019775915.2 Cyphomyrus plagiostoma | reverse complement strand
CTGAAGGCGAAAGGGGGTCAAACACCGTATTAGTATGGTGTTCCTAATAATCCTTTAGGTGAGTGTATACAGTATATTAAGAGAAACATTTGAGTAAGTAATACTAAATGAGAACTGCATGTACTCGTTCCGACTTACTCAGGAAATCTACTTAAAGACTGACTTAGGGAATGGATCTCCTTCGTAACCTGGGGATGGCCTGTACTCCACACTCCATTAGGAATGCCGGATTTTCATTCTTGTTTTTTTTTTTTACATTTGAAATCATCTCCAAATCCATTTAATAACCCGCCATTCCATAAATGTTTCCTGCATTTTAAATAATACGCCCGTTTACTTGTAGAAGTTACACGCACATTTAATGTTTAATGCATTATCAGCATCGACCAGAAATCCAGTTGATGCCTTATCTTAATTGCTAGTGTTTAAAATTTCCATCACTTCTGTGGTCCATCTAAAGTCAGTCTTAATTTTCTGTAATGCATTTGGTTCAGAGATAGGACAGCTGGTAATTGAGAAACTGATGAAGTTATGAAGTAGCTCATCTTAAATAATAATAACAATAATAATAATAATAAAGTTGCTGCTTCAGTAGCTGAATTAGTGACTAATTAGCAAACACACATTTATTATATATGAACATTGTACTGTTAAATAATTATGGTTAATAATGAATAATTCCAACGTGCTGTGTATTTATATGTAAAGATGACCGACTGACCGTAGAAGCTGGTGACAGTAGAGCCATGGGCTGCACTTCTTTGTCATGAGGCTTGATTCGTTTGCACAGCTCAAGACTTTACGGCACCTAATTAAACTGTTGCTCTGGCCCCGGGGTCTGGTGTCGGCTTTGCTGCACGTGACTAAATACAATCTCCTCGCTACAGTACCTCTTTTAAACCGTGGACCTGCACTGCATCCGACTCGGTGGATCCGCCCAGTCCTGCAGCCGTCACAGAGCTTATCCAGAGAAGGCTGCCATGATGCGTGGTTTGTGATGCTGCCATCCGGGGCACCGTCAGTGTCACATGGTGCCAGTGCCAGCGGCACACAGGCTTTCGTCTAAATAATCATTTTTGTTTTCCTGTGTTTTCTGAGGGTTTTGGGTGTGTTGAAATCATAAATACATAAAGGGCAAATCATTTATATTTTATTTTTAAAGATAAAGGTCAGCAAATGATGTCCAAAGGGTGCTTCTATGTCCCTCTCACACTCAGTCGCAGACGTAGAGGCATAAACACACACACACACACACACACACACACCAATCTAAGAGACCTCAATGTCTGCAAACATACCCAAGCCAGAATAAGATAAGCGATAACACAATGGCACCCAAAGACCCCAATTCAATCTGTGAGGCACAGGAGTAAGCTTAAAAACATTGGGGGGGGTGGGGGGTGGTGTTTACAAACACACATGCGGCCTCCATGGTTTGTTGGCCACAAACAGTCGGTACGCAAAGTATTAAATAATCATGTCCCTTATTTTGGAGATGCTGTAGCAGCATGTTCTGCTATCCATCTAGCTAAGTACCATCTTCCAACTCTACTCGCTATCTATTTGTTTCGTTTTTTCAGACATCTGAAGGGGACCCTGATGTGACTTTTTGAGTTGGGCTCCAAAAAGATCAAAACCTGACCCCTGGAGGGGTGCAAACAGAGTGAAGAATGATAAGCGCTGCTGATATTAAACATACTATCTGTTATACTGCTGGCTCGACTCGGACTGGCTATTTTGGGAAAACCGTTCGATGGCAAACTACACTTTTAAGCTAAGCAGTGGTGGGCAGCAGATGGTCTGGTGGGTTGGGGTTTAGACTCGTGACCTGATCACCGTGCACGAGTCCCTCGTGGGACCTGCTGCCTTAGCTCTCAACGTGAAAATTGTTGGCTGTGAAATGGTGCTTCATGTTCAAGCAGCTGATTGTCATGCTTTTCGGCAAATAAAAACCAAATCCAAAAGCCGACAGGACAGGGGCTCTCCAGCTACAGTCAGTAATTCTCTTCCAGGGCCCTTTGTGTTATGCTGGCAGAGCAGAGACACACAGCACTCAAATCTGCTTTTCCAACATCGCTATTGTAGCAGTTGTTTAGCCCTAAAATGACTCTGTATTGCATAATAATGAAAATCGTTTAAATATACTATTTTCCGGATATATTTATGTTTTAAAAAAGAGAAACACTTGAAGCATAAGCCTTTTACAGCTTATTAAGGCTTTATTATATGGATAAGTTCCCTGTGGGAGACTGCTTTCCCATCCGGGAGCTTCCACTGGATCGTTCCCTGTTCTTCCTGGGACTGGTTAACATGGCACCCCTGTACTGCATAATCAGCAGTAGTCCTGTATATGTGAGTGCTAGTGTGGGTGCTTCAGCACCCCCTCTGGTCATTGGTGGGAATGCAATGTTAGCATACTACAGGGAAGCATGGCCATGTCTGTAGTTTTCGTCAAATTAAAACATAGTGTTACCTAAATTATCCCGTATTTCAAAAGTGGTCAAAGTGGTTGTAGCCAGCCTATGTTTTCATGCTTGCTTATTAGCTGGGTTGCTACTGGGAGTGGTGCTGGTGTGGACAGCAGGTTAGCCCATCCTGTGGTCAGTGTGGATCCCAGTGCCCCAGTGCAGTGACGGGGACACTGTGCTGCAAAAAAGGCCGTCATCCTTTGGATGGGACCTAAAGCGAGGTCCTGACTCTCTGAGGTCACAAAAGATCACTGGGCATCTTTTGAAAGACTTAGTAATTTAATTAGAACTGAATAACATAAACACAAAGGTCTGTTTATTGTGGGGATGACTGAATGAAGCCAAATTAAATATTGGGGGATGCGCACCCCCCCGGACCCTCAGTTGCTACGCCCCTTACCGTTACACTCTGAAACATACACACTGCAAATGAACCATCGCTCTAAATTATTCGACTGATCTCACTCCGTTTCTAGCCTGGCCATTCACCGTGACAACAACAGAATGGAAAGTATTGATATCAACAAAGCATAGATCTGCAGAGGAGTCCGGCGGGCAGAACAGCAGGAGCCCGCTCTGAGGCCGGCTGCTGAATAACTCGATGTCGGCCGCAAATGTCATCGGCATGCCCTTTCCGGCGGCACTGGAACACTTCTTACCGCAATCTCGTTGGCTTTTTAAGAACACTCCATATTGACCCCAAATAGCATAAGGTGCACCGGGGTTGGGGGGACATTTAAATCCGCCCCTGTCCATCGCAGCCGGTACGTAATTGCTGGGGGCTTTTGGTGCTGCATATACATCGGAGACAATGCTGGAATTTTATGGTCATATGTGCATATAATTAGCAAGTGATTGACATATTACCCAGTCCGATACGGCCTCGTGTTTGGCTTCTACGTGCTGAAAGTTCCAGTTTAAGGCCTTAAACATTCCTCGTGAAATACTCACGAAAACTTTCACGCTTCTGAGTATCGCACATGCACACGTTTGCGCTCGACACACCATCGCTCTCAACATGTCCTTACGCTATGATTTAAATCCCTTCAGACCGCTATTAAACTGTGGTTTGGTGAATTATTGTAATGAATGAAGAAGGTGCTTTACCATCATGTTGATTCAAAACCAAATAGACCTCAAAAATGTGTGGGGATGTAAATGGGTGCAATAAATGTCAGCAGGTTCTTGTGTTGATTTAACAGCTGTTGCCCTTCGCAGTCCTTTACTGCTAAATCTAGCAGGACCCTTTCCAGAATCTCCACATTATTACATGTACCAGTAAAACAGCTGAAGTACAACATACATCACCGATACACTTTGTGACGTCCTGTGTTCTTCTGTTCTTTTTCAATAGAAATATGCTTCAGGTATAACTTCCTAGGTTTGATTAGGGTGATTACTTATTGATCCTTAATCAGCAAAACTGAAGAACTGCAATGTCATGTATTATTAAGGGGTGAGGAGCAGTGTGGTCTATTACCCCCAGGGCTGCGGGTTCGACTGCTCCTTGCACTAGTGAGGGCTCCTCCTGACTGCTCCTGCTTCTTCTCGCAAATGTTCTTGTTTCTTCCCGTTCAGATCAGTGTCACGAAAAGGCAATAGTGTGTGACTGCACGCCCTGCAATGGACAGGCACCCAGTCCCCACCAGAACCCAGTCATCATAATATCAATGTTACACACCCATCACATGGCACTTAATTTTAGAATCAGTGAGCTAACAGGGTATAGTGATAATGTGGTTATTGTGCAGCACGGGGAACTTTTCACACATTTATTTGGTATTGGTGAACCTGTGGTGAATTGCCTGAGGGAAATTTCTGGTGATGAGTCATTTTTTGCATTTCCTGCTCTTTAATGAAGGAAGAGAGACAGCCAGAATGATGCATTACAGCCAGGTTACAGTGACATTCAATAAGCCGATTAAGCTTAATCTATATTGTATTTTCTGAATATGATGCCTATCCGTGATATTAAATTTTGTGCTTTTGTGCTATTTCCCTGCAGATATTTTATAAATACATGTCTGAAGTATATCATGCACTTCTCAAACACCCTTAAATGTCCTTTAACATCATGCAGTTTTTCTTTAAAGGAAATAAACTTGTTTTCACTTTTATCTGTCATTTGTGCCCTGATGTGCTTTTAAATTTTAAATCGGGACAGCATGCTTAGTAGTTTTTAAGGACTTTGATTCCCAACCCTGTCACTGAAACACCTCTTTCTGACAAAATATCCAGCTATAAAAATAAAAAAGCACCGTTTGAGCTACATAAAATCAGCATTGAACAAATTGCAAATATTAGTGAATTAAACTGTAATATATGTAGAAGTTGTGCATGAAGCAGTGCACATCTCAATCCTCTTGTTGATTTAGTATTTAATTATAAAAATAAAGTAGAAACTAAACTCTGTACTGACTGTCATTCTTGATTTTTTTTTTTGGAGGGAAGAAATTCTACGCAACCCCAGGGCACGTCTGAGGCCTCATCAGGGGGTAAATGAGATCTGTTTCACCAATATCATGGCTGTTATTTAGCAATAAAATTGCTCTCTATTGTGTAAAAATGTAAGCCTTTTAAATGTGATGGCTGGGGGTTTGAGGAAGGCCCCCGCGCTAAGTGAACAATCGGGCTTTTTTTTTTTTTTTTTCAAACTTTGTTATAGTTTACGACAAACTTCATTGTCTTGGAACTTCATTGTCATGCTGTGATGCTGCTTCTGGAGCATGCCTGCCACCTGACTGATCTAGGTTATCCTCACTCCATTTCTAGCAAGGCCTTTCACCGTCGGAACAATAGAATGGAGCGTATTGATAACAACAGAACAGAGATTTGCAGAGGAGTCCGGCTGGTAGATCAGCGGGGGCCCGATCCGAGGCAGACTGCTGAATTACTGACAAATGACTGCAAATGTCATCGCCGTGCCCTTTCCAGCCTTACGGCACACACGCATTGCCACTTAGTAATGACCATGCACAGCAGATCTGGCACTTAACCAGATATATACCTGTATATTACTTATTTGCTATTTTTATTTACGCAATATTTTCATATATAACTGCAACAATTAAATCTTACCTTTTTAATAAGAGCCATGGAAATTGCAATAATAATAAGAAGAATGTGCATATATCCATCCATCCATCCATCCATCCATCCATCCATCTTCTAACCAAAACGCTGGTCAGGGCTGTTGGAGGACCAGGAGTTTAGGACAGGGCACACAATTATGGATGCCTGTCCATCACAGGGCATTGATGTATAATATAATATAATATAATATATGACACTGGTACTTTTGTGGATTGCGTCCATCCATCCACTGCCTAATTGCAGAGCTTGCATGTTCTGCGCATGTTCATGAATATTTCACGCAGACTTTTGCACTCAGTCTGAAAATCAAACAGGCCAGATGAAGTGGTCAGTCTAAGCATTCGCCGCCTTGCGTCCCGTTCTTCCCGGGACAGCCTCCAGATTGTGACCTTAATTGGATAAACAGCTACTGAAAATGTACGGCTGGGTAAAATAATAAATAAATGACCATCCTGCCTGTTCTGTGTCTTGGGACGCGGGGGACCTTTGTTCTTATGCCATTAAAAAGAAAAAAAATCTGGATTGGGAACAGAATCATATCTTTGAAGAGGTGAGCAGCGGACTGGATTTTCTGGATAAACTTTCGCTTCAAACACAAGGTCTTTTTCTGCATGCGAATTGCCAGAAAAAGCCCCAGGCAGGACACGGTCATTAAGAAAATGTGCAGCGTTTGACTGCTGTCCTACATTTCAGCTGCACACTTTGGAAATGTGTGTCATGCGATCTGAAATAGTTCGTCAGAACGTTACTGGGCTAATGAACATGGTGTAAAATGGATTCTGAAAGCAGTATATTATCAGAGTTCTCACAAATAAACTCTTTACTCTTGTTTGTCATACATATTTTTTATATAATTTATTATTCTGTTTGAACTCTTAATAAACAGTGCACAAAAGCAATTACAGATAATTGTCTGACTGATTAAACCACAGTGAACTGAGGATAAAATAATTTTCATGTTAATGTTAGGGTCAAAAACCAGTTCTAAAAATGATTTCAATGATAATTATGTTGAAATTCTGTTTACATAGTTATGTATGCACTATATGCATTGAGGGTCTTTTGACATGAAGCAGAGTTTCTCCACCCACCTATAGGGGGAGTCAAAGTTATTTTGTCCCCTCTTAATCCACTAGTGCTGTGCAAATTGATAAAGATTAGTAATTAGTTAGTTACTAGTTACTTGATTCAAAAGCAATTCAATTACTTTATCAATCACTGCATATACAAGTAAATAGCTACTAAGGAAAGTAATTTTCGCGTTACTTAAGTTCTCTTAAAAATGCATAGCAGAGCTCGTAAGTGTCACGCATTTACCGTGAGACTCACGCATTTCACGCAGTTCCCACGCTCACACGCCACACCTTGTATTTCTCAAGCTGAGAAGTAAAGGATACCGCCCACCAAGGTGTCCCGTTATACAGAATTAATGGGCAAGGCGCATGCCTACGGAGGTGAGGTTTCCGCCAACTTCATAGCTATCCCGAGTAATGAACCTAACAGCCAATTAGAAAATAGGATTTGTTGCTTCTGGGTAAATTCTGGGTAAATTCCAAAATAAATTACACGTGATCCCGCTGCAAACACCTTATTAGACACCTACCAACCGATCAGAAAATAGCATTTACTGTTTCCAGCTGCAAGCCCGTTATGACATGAATGCGCACGCTTACGGACTGCTCTGGAGTGTCCCGGCTTGACGGTGAGAGACGCCTTTGCCCCTAACAGATGCAACTTCGTTTCAAGTTTCCAACCTTTAGTTGAATCGTGAGAGTCCGGTGTTCTGTAATAAAATCCTACCTATCGAGACATGCTATCGATCCTTTCTGCGCATGCGCTGTTCCAACGTTTTGGGATGAGGGTTAGGTTTTAGCAGTTAGGCTTAAGGTAAGAGTTAGTGATGGGAAGTTCGACTCAATTAACTGATTCTTTCGAACTGTCCGTTGTAATGAATTGATTCTAAAACCGATTCTATGATTTTTTTCGTCTTTTTTGCGTCTGACCATATGACTCAACAAATCGTGAGATTAGATAAATCTGTCTCTTTTTCCTCAATAATTTTGCTTTAATCGGTTCAGCATAACTGTTAAACCTATTGTTACTGGTTATGCCATGTGAGTATTTTAAATAATAAACGTATAACGTTAATTCAGTTACATTTTTGGGTATGTGTCTTCAAACCGTATGCCCACGTGTAGGGTAAACAGAACAAATGTACCGTATAGTATATAAATGTGCATAGTATACAGTTGTGGGTTAAATAGCCTATTCGGGAACAATAACATATATGAACATCTCATATTGATAACGTATCGCATCGTGCAGACATTGGGGATGTCGGTTCAGTGTTCTGTAGGGATGTCTCCCCTTGTGAAAAAATTGTGTAATAAAGTGTATTAACAGTGTGTTTTGATCACTATAGAAGTGTAATAAAAATGCATTCTCTTGACACATTTTTTTAATACACTGACATTATACTTCTGTGTACTTTTAGAAAATATATATTTTGCATTTGAACATAAGTATACTGAAGCACACGAATAAAAGTATGTATGTAATCAAATGCACTTTAGTACATTTTTAGGGATAAAACACACTAAATAGACTTAATTGCTGAAAGTATATTTTTTGTGCAAAGTGTATTTTTTTAAGTAAATACTTTAATACACTATTTTTTCACAAGGGTCTGCGACGGTCTGCCAGCAAGCAAAGGACCCCATAGAGACGCTTTGCCCTGTATTTAAAAACATTGGGGACATCGTGCCATATCAGATCATAAACTGTATTTGTCCATTAATATTTACACGCAAGACAAAACTGAGCCCATTTACATTTCAGCACTTTATTTGCGTTATTTAATTTGAAAACGTGATTAGTTACATTACTAGTTACTGGCAAAACTAAACTAACGCGTTACTACCAATACTGAAATTCACTCGAGCAAAAATACAGCCTAATTGCTTTGGCAGACACAACACAATCTGTCCCTGGCTTGGATGCCCGTAATGAGGCTTCTGTGAGGGCTGGGGAGTGCGACACACTTTAACAGACGTTAAGTTTGCATTTCGGGAATGTTTAACCTTCAACACGGCGTGAAATATTAATGCCCTGATTCCATATTTCATGCCGACCTTTGCGTTAAAACCAGCTGTGGTTCCCAAACGTGACACGTTTGCCTTTATTTTAACGCTCTCCTGGGCGTCGGCGGCGGCGATATACGTGCAGTTCTGCGGGAGATCAAATGTATCACCTTTAAGCATGAATCTGCTACAGGGTAAATGACATGGACAAAAAAAGTATATCACACTTGTGTGTGACTTCATCATCAACGCTGTTAAACACACGTTTTTATGCACGTGATTTATGTGATATATGTACTTCCACTTTTACTGCAACGGTTATACCGCCATAACACTGCGTTGCATTTCCATTTGCCTTTAGGAAAGCCCCAGTTCACTCGTGCATGAACTGAACACAGCACTGGAAGCCTTAGACAGTGACCCTCTCCAGTGCTAGCTCCAGTGCTTCCCAGTGACAGTAAGTTGGATGGATGTCTTTTGTATGGTGGATCATCTGGATATACACTGGGCACTTTGCTTTGAAGAACTGAGAAACTTTGCAGTTCTTGACACACTCAAGCCCACACCCCCAAGCACAAACTACAGGGTGATTCTAGGATTTTTTTAGGCTGGAGGGAGGGCATAAGAGGGGGCATACATAATTATTAGACAGGTGATAGCTGTGGAACCCTTAAGTGACAGGGGAGGGGGCATTCCAGGAGCCAATCAGCTATCAGCTGGATCCAGTGCCAACTGTGGCCCCACCCCTGCGTACACCCCAAACTGACTATCCTGTTCTAACTGAAGGCACTTACATCTTGTTTTCTGTGGCTCATTCTCCCATACCTTTGCAGTCCATGATTCAGTTGCTTCAATCTCTAACCATCCATCTTTCGCCTCCCTCTTCCTTCATGTACGCTGACTGGATTTGAGAGGTAATATAAATCTGATGATTGTAACTTTCACCTCAATCTATTTCAAATAGATATTCTGTGTATGATAAATGAATTTGATCATCCCGGAGCATCATATGCCATGACTTTTCTGGCTAACCCTAACCCTGCCTTTTGAATACCCTGACACATAACTAGTAATAAAGTGTTCGTTTATAAAATTAAGACCTGCTAATACTAATTTCTAAATGCTGTACATTTAATAAATTGAGATCAGTGCATATTATGGCTCTAAAAATGGAAGCTGGTTATTTTAAAACTACATGAAGGACAACAGATTGTAGTGTCACAGAGTAAGGAGTGATGTGCTGGTTGCCATAGAGACCAATTAGGAATTACTCATACAGGCAAAAGTTTTGGAACGGGCTTGAATGCCAGCGCAGGAGATTAAATTACTTTGGAAAACCAAAAATGTGAGGATATATGTTGCAACAATGCCGATGTTTCAGTCCTGAGTTGCAAAAGTATTGCTCTTACTGTCTCTCCTATCTGAAGATTCTCCATGTTGTGTAGGAACCTTAGCTGTGCCCTAGGAGAGAAGCGTTGCTGGCAAAAATGGAGAAAAAGCCACTTGGTATTTTGCAGCGTAATTCTAATTTCCCTGCTGTCCAATCAGATGGTGCCTAATAAAAATGTTAGTAATGCTTAAAACACATGGAATTTGATAACACACAAATAAGAGCATTAATCAAAGAGCTATTCCTTAGCATTCATGGGATTCATTAAAAACAAGCATTATATATGTTCTGAAAATTGCATTGATAATAATCATATCTCATAAATACATATTTTTCCAGATTGGAATCAAATTACTTTCTTTACTGCAGTAAATTTCAATTATGTTTAGTTTTATAGGTCATGCCCCCCTACTGATATGAAACACATTCTTTTTAAGGTACTGTAATAGAAAAGAACGAAAAGTTCAGTTTTAGTGTTTTTACAGTAATTAGGTTAAACTAAATAGCAATATAATGTTTTGCCTTAGGTAGACAGTTAATGTGTACGAAATTATATCGGAGACAAAATTATAGTGCATAATCTAATTGTGAGCTTAGTCATTTACATAATGCTCTCTTTTTAAACATGTATATTAATGAAGAAGAGTGACTTGGGATGAGAGCGCATTAGCATGCTTTTAGCGCTCCTCCCCACCCACTGCTTTCTCCAATTCTTTCAGGGCAAATGCAGAAATGCATTCAAATGTGGACGGTATTTTCATAAAAGATCAGAACCAGAGGGAAAGTTTACGGGACTAATAATTGAATTCCAAATGGTTATAATTCACTTCATTTGTTCAAATTATTATTCCTAATTATATAGCATTTAAATTCAGTCTTTCAAAGCATGAATAGATATTTCCGGCATTTTCTCCCCCCCCTTGTCGATCCACTGCTACGCTCGCTCTTTTATGATCGGTATATATGTAAACATCAACTGTGATTTTTAAATGTAAATCTTGCTTTGTGGCAGGTTAAGGGTCAGAGGACTGAACAACATAAAAACCTTTATTTAGCAGAAACAGCCAAAATGCGTATGAGTGAAAAAATGGAGTCAAAGCATAACCATGCAACAATCATAATAAATAAATAAAAAAAAGGAAAACACAGCTATCGAAATGGCCGACATTCTTGGCTTCTCCTATTCTCCTATTGCTTCATACCTACACCAAGCTGACTATATGTGGAATCCTAGCTAGATCACTTATATGCAATGGCAGTAATAATGATAACTAACAGGATACAGGTTCAGACGACTATGCATTTGCCGAATTCGAGCAGGTACTTTTTTTTGCTGGAGAGCTGCGTGGCTTGGTACGTGGAAGGTGGCGTAGAGGGAGCAAGCAAAGCTGGAGGGGGACTCCTCTGCCACCCCTGCCAGGGAGCTGGCGATCAACCTGACTTTAGCTAATTAAATCAGCTAGGCAATGCCTGAGCAGGTGCCATGTTGCTAACACTGTAATCAAATCAACGTGGGATCCCATTATTTTTCTTTTGTATTTCTTCTTCCCCAAAAATGTTTGGCTCTCACTTATTTTTCTATCAGATGCCCCTAAATGTGCCTTCTTTTCAAGCCATTCGTTTGTCTGGTGATCTCTACCTCAGCCTCAAAGTCAATGAAGCAGGAGCGATCTACGATGTGGGGAATAAGAGGGGCCGTAATTCGCATAACGGCCCCAACCCCATCATCAGCCAGTGGTGTTTTGATGAGTGACAGGGGCGGGGCTAATCATGGAGCCAGTCAGCTTTCAGCTGCTCCTTTGGCCACGCCCCTGTGTACACCCCTGGAATCAGCATCCTGCAAACCTTACTTAGCTTGTCCTCCTATGACCTAACTCATCGTCACCGCAAAGATGCTAATTTTAAAGTTATTTTGAATGTTTTCGAGCATCCAGTGGGATGTAAACCTGTGTAATCACAAGAACAGATGCACCTTAATTTGTGTTTGTGTTTAATTTGTGTTTACTCATGGACAGAAGGATATCCAGAGTAAGATTTTTGTTGTATAGTGTAATTGATTATTTACTGTGCATATGATTTTAAACTCTTGAATCTGGAACATTCTGGCATGTTATAGCAATGCATTTTGGTCTCTCCCTGGTACCTACACATCATCCAACCTTTCCCCTTTCAGTGATCGACCACCGAGAAGAGAACTGTGGCAGTTTTTGTCTAATTACACTCTATAATCACACTTCCAAGTTGATCCGTAAACAGCCTCCTCTGTTTCCCTTCAGGGGAATTGGCATGTTGAGATGTTCCTCCGTGAAATGGATTAAACTGTGGCTGAAAGTGACGGAGGCAGGTAATAAGTTGGAAAAAAATAAGTCAAACAAAAGCGTGCAAGGATTATTTCAATGAGTCTTACCCCAGTTTAACCTATTCCATCTGGAAAAATGTTTGGGGTCTTCAATTTTCAATGAAGGATGTGCGATCAATCACATTTTGATTTCAGAGTGCTAAAAAAAGACCATTACAGTTTGTCGTAGCCCCAGTTTTCAGTATTGCTAGTTTGGGAAAAGTGTGACAAATAAATGCATATCTTGGTCTGTACTCCACCTGAAGTTTTACGATACTGTCGTCTGTTTACAGGAGTTTGCATTTCCTTGTTGCTGCAGCTGCCGTTGAGCAGAACACAGGTGAAATGAGATGCACATAATTTCTCTGGAAACGTTTGCCTACATTTGCATAAATTAATAACTCACTCTCTCTCTGTGGGCGGGCAGGAGGGGGGGGGGGTGGTCCTGATAATATATCAATATACTTTAGTGTTTCCTACGTTTTAACCACCACTAAGTTACTGTTGGGAATCTTTGTAGTGTGTCTGTGTGTGTCTGAGATGTTACTTGCTAGGCTATCTGAAATGAAGACTGTCACCCCCAATTAACCAGCCAATTAAAGTCAGTTGCCTGGGTCACATGGTTCCAATCTTTGTCATTTAATTCAAATTACACTTAAGAGTAAAAATAAATGCATAAAATATTGCATAATGTATTAAATTTCACAAGGTACAAAGTTTAAATGTGTTGATCTTACCTGAAAAGAAAAAAAAAACTTTCTTCCAAGGAATGCAAATCAAGTAATTATACATGAATATAACTTGCGTATGGTTTCGCAGACTATATATGTTTCCAACCCCCAGGGATTCTTCAGAGGTCGGTGTTTTTAAAAGCAAATACTACCTTAATTATATGTTAAAGCAATGCCAGTTCGTTTGCCATATTTATCAAAATAATGATCTGAGACTGCTGAGATTGGTTTTGCGTCAGAGAATAGTTAGTAATTAGTGATGTTTCTGTAGGTATACTAGTACAGTGGGGGCTGTTTAAAGGTTAATTTAAACTCAATTCATGTATTCTATAGTATGGAATTAAAAGCAATACTGAGCTCAACTGCGGTACCATGAGCCTCAGGATTTTGGCCGTTTGCTTTTATTTTAGGAAGATAAATGCAAAACCAAGTGTGAGATTATATTGCATAGAAAACTGCTAATGACAGGCCACTTATTGAGATGTGATCACGTAGAAGGGTTATTTAATAAGATGTGCAAGTTCACAGTGCACTTACAGTCACTCTCGTCCTGCCCTGGGATAACCAACCTTGCAGTTCTGTGGAATAGGTTATTAAACACACTTAGAAACGCATTGTCTGTGGCTCCGTGAAGTACAAGCATTACTACTCTACACTATTATGCAGCATGAATGCTTAGTCCACAATTAGCAGTTGCCGCCACAATGTCCAACTGTTTTTTTTTATTTTAATTCTTTTTTAAATTGCCCACCACCACCCCCCCTCTTCGGAAGACGACTTTATTTTACATTTCATTCAAGAGCGAAGAGCCTGGCCGCTCCGAAGTCACCCGTCCTAGTACCGTGAAAAAGAAAAGAAAAAAATAAAAA
>JABFEA020000017.1:3127517-3158897 GCA_019775915.2 Cyphomyrus plagiostoma | reverse complement strand
TAAATGAAAGTATTTAATTCGCCGGATACAGATATTTCTTGATGAAGTGTTGCTTGTAAGACTATATTATGCGTGACCGATCTCGCCTTTGGGACTGCGGAGAGCACCCCCAGCCCCGTTTCATCACCATGGGGAGAAGCCCGGAAAAAGGGGGCAATTTGGCACAGCAGCTCTTTATACTGCTCATCAGGGCTGGGATAAAAAGCAGCCACCCCATCCCCCCCCCGGAGCTCCGGCAGGGTACTAAGGTGAGACGTCTCAGTTTCCTGGAGAATTCCAGCAGCTCGGATGATGTCACACTTCCTTAAACACTTCAGCCTGCTCTCATCATGAAGGGTTTGGAGAACTCCCCCACACCAGGACATCCGGACCCCCTGCCCTCTCCACCTTTAGCCCCTCCCCCCATAAAATTTACCTCTAGCTCCTCTACATAACAAGTAGTAAAAAAAAAAAAAAAAACAAATCCTGCAGCGTCTTTTCCCAACCGTTTTGTCTACAATTTGACTCGACTTTGAGATAAAGACCCAAAGAGATCAAGCTGTTGCAATAAGACCCGACATATTCATCTTTTCGCGTTCATATTTCCATGTTTCCAGCCACCAAAGGATCAGACACCTCTTTAATCTTTAAGCGCATAGTCAGAAGAGCGGAATCGATATTCAGTCAAGTTTCATAATTTTTGACGAGCATGTCTGAAAAAACATTTGTTGGGGTTGAATTCTTGCCACAGGGAAAAAAAAACAGCACTGAGACATTGTAATCGACAGATGGGCTTCGTGAAAATCTCCCAGGTTTCCTTTAACGGCGGAGAAAAGATGGGTGCGCTCACACTCACGGCACGTGCAAACGCTGTGTCTCCGTCGTTTGGGGCCCAACCGTAAAGCCTTATTAAAGGCGGAGCGGAGTGAATTATCGCTTCGCATTATGCGAGTCGTCGGCAGAGGGCGAAGACGAGGAGCAGAGGGTGGGGAAGAGACTTCAAAGTGTCCCTCAGTCGTTTGAGATCTGAGGAGCCTTCCCAGGGCCGCGAGCAGGGAGTGTCAACGCCGAGGGGATCCTATCAAAGAAGATCAGACGTTCAAAAGACGCTTCAGAAAACCTGTACGCCCAGACCCAGATGTCACCTCCAAGAGTGAAACGTATCATTATGGAGAAGAATGGCTGTATTATTAGAGCATCATTGCAGGGGAGATTTCAAGTGCCCTAACACTGATTTTTTTTTTTTTTTTTTGTATGCTAAAAGTATTTGAATTGCCATCTGTCGAGTTACCTAGATGATGGTTTTTGGACTCAACTCTTCAAGCTAGAGCACCGGCCACATGCTAAGCTATCTTTTCATTACGTTGTTTAAGCTGCTTTTCATTGCGTTCTTTAAGGGGTGGTTTGACATTTTCAACATTTTCACAAGCGTACAAACCGTAATTGTTCACGGCAATAGAGACAGGCGCATTCAGCGTTCCGTGAACAAAAGCGTACGCCGATCCCGAACCCCCTACCCCAAAGCGTACGGTTTGTACGCGTGTGAAAATGTTGAACCACCAAGGCACATGCCAATAAGCTGTTGAAATTAAACTACTTTTCATTACGTTGTTTAAGGAACTCTTCATTATGTTATTCAACCAAAGGTTAAATGTTGAGGCTAGGAATGAGGCAGGAGATCTGTCCATCTCCAAAATACTTGAGGGAATGTATCCCAGGAAGTAAAGCACAAACAGGGAAACTTTGTCAGTACGGCGCCAGGCCATCGGAGGACATGCATTCACACACTAAGGGTGATTTTGAAATGGCAGTTGGATTAATTGTAAGTTTTTGGACTCCAGAGTCGTGGAACAAACCGACAGAACATTGCAGGAACATGCAAACTCTGCAAACACAATGCAATAAGAAAAAAAGGAACATCTAGCCAGTAAGAGAGCCGGAATGTTACAATTACAAGCAACACTGGCATACAAAAGGATCTTGTTAGGGGCACTTGGAATGGCCACACAAAGTGGCCTCTGTCTTATTAAGAGGGACCATTCCAGGCTGTGCGCACGACCAGAGCCGAAGTCTCTGTTAATTAATTAACGGCTGCATTGTAATGCCGGCAGGAAGCTGTTACTTCACCCAGACAAGCCACAGCTTTGCTAAGGCTAATTCAGATCTGCTGTTTTTGGCTAGTTAGCTACACTGCCCCCACCTCCGGCAAAAAAAGAAAGAGTTGTTTTACTGTGTTAGGAGACAAAATAATAAGGTGGAAGGTGTGACTTCAGCACGAGGTGAGGAAGCCCTTGACATTGTTAAAGGCAGCAGTGCATTATACTGCTTGGAATACATCACAGATCCCCTGCTTTAATTAATGGAGAGCAAAAACACTTTGGAAGCACAAACGATTGCATTAGAATAGGCTTATCAAAGGTCTGTTATATTGTTATATTTATTTATTTTTCTTCTTTTCAAATGTCCCTCAAGGATGCTTTTTTTGTTAAAATCTTCACTTGAACACCTGTAATTCCACATGAATCCCTCAATTTAGCTCTTACTGCTACGTTTCCACACATCCAACATAGATTTATCAAGCATGACAGGGGTGCCTGTCACATGACTCAGTGTCTTTCAGAAGTATCTAGCCCAAGCCCAGAATTCGCACTGGGACAGAACCGTGAAGCCGAAGGTCTTGGAATGACCCAAGCCCAGATCTAACAGGAATGGGACTCTGTAGCTCGACTTGAAAGTGGATGTTCACCAGTGGAATCACAAGACCCCGAGTTTCCACAGTGAGACTGAGCAAAGCACTGCGGGATGGACAAATCTGACACGTTCCCAAAAGTCACATGACCAGATATTGACTAAAACGACAAACATGTCTGTTAGTCTGTTTATTAAAAAATTCTGTGACGCAACAAAAGGAAATGCTGGAGCTAGAAAGTGTTAAACATTTTGTGTTATTAAATGGTTAAAATCCCAATTAGGTCCTTTTGGACTTCAGGGTGCAGACCTGCAGAATGTGCACTGCGAAATGCAGGGGCCTCAATCCATCAAGGACCTTTGATGTTGTAGTGGCACATGAATGGGTGGAGTTCAGCAGGCAGGGATCCATATATTGGGGGCACAGGAATTCTTTAAGGGGACAGCCAGTGGGGGTGAAATGCCTTTAAGGCTTGCCCTCTTCCAGCTAGCCAATCAAAATTCAAATGTATCAGTCTGCAAAAGCTCATCTATGAATATTAAAGTCTTTTTTTTGGGCCAGACTCTTTGATGAATAAAGTAATTGAATGTGAATGTTAATGCACAATCAGGTAAATCCTGAACTCCCGTCCCATGCAGCACTTGCTTGAAAAGCCTCAGATCCTTCTGGATTAAAGGACACCATCCTTACTGCCCTTAGAATGCTGAATCTACAGTCATCTTTACCCACAGAATAAGGCAAGAAATCAATGCCTTCACCAGCACAGCAGAAAATGAGAATTGATTACATGTTGATTTCTTAAAGTATCACTCAATTTTAATAATCATCATCTCTGAACAGTGGAAAAAACTGGAAACCATAACATTGTTGAAGGATTTACATATTAGGATGGAGGGAGGGAGGGAGGGAGGAAGGTATGGGTGGATATATAGAGTGCCACTGCGGTATCTCCAGGTCCTGTACAAACTCATCCGAAGGAGAGATGACCATGCAACACCGCAGGTCACAGCAGGACTTCCTGAGCAGGACCAATTTTGGACAACTAGCCCACATGTGCCCTCTGAGCTACGCCCACAACTATTTGAGCTGACCAATCACGCCCACAACTAGCTGAGCTGACCAATCACGCCCACAACTAGCTGAGCTGACCAATCACACCAGCTGCTACTGCTCCCTTGTCTCCTCTTTAAATGTGTGGCTGTTTAAAATCCCCATCTTTCGTTTCCTTCGGAAACATTCCGCTGCCCTCCACTCCTTCTTACTCTCTTCAGTTTAAACAAACCTGGCGCAGAATAAAAATCCCGGTCGTCTGCAGCGACCCTGGAACCTCCCATTACGTCACCTGACCTCAGTCCCATCACCTTTCCCTCCAATTAACAATAGCTGTCTATTCAATAGCTGCCTCTCCACTGTCAAGTCAAGTGTGTTTTTTTTGTCATAACGTCAAAATATAGGTGTACAGTGGCATGAAATGAAGCTCCCCCAGGACCATGTGACATACAGACAGCGAGCGGGTTTTCCATCAGTCCCATTGAGCCATCCATCCAGTCACTTCCTGCTGAGATTTACGGGGGTCTGGAGCCCATCCCAGAAGCTATGGGTGCAAAGCAAGGAACAACCCAGGATGGGGTGCCAACCCATCGCAGGGCACACACACACCAGTCACTCACTCACACAGGTGAAATTAGGTAACTTCAATTAGCCACAGCATGATTTTGGACTGTGGGGGGGAATCAGAGTACCTGGAGGAAACCCCATGAGGACAGGGGCAGAGTGTGCAGACCCCACGCACACGGGGAGGGGCGCGCGGACCCCACGCGCACGGGGAGAGTGCACGGACCCCAAACACATATGCCCATGGTGGAGACTCGAACCCAGGTCCCAGAGATGTGAGATAACAGTGATAATCACTGCAGCACCGTACCCCCCATACATATATAACGCAATATAAATAATAGTAACTCCTATTTGGCAGCGTCAAAAAATTTCAATCATGACAGGACTGCCAGTGACTGGATAATTGGGACTCAGTCCATTATCATCTCAGCTTCATGCGATAAATGACAATATTGCTTCCGTGTCGAGAGGGACTGCAAGTTAGCGATGGCTGGTTTGTGTGCGAGTTTACAGTGTACGACATGGTGAGGGGATTCATGCCATGCTATTACAAAGATGGTACTTTTGGCCCCGCTTGGGATGTACAGCACCTTGCGACAGCATCCGAATCCTCCAGGTTTTTAAATGCATTATTTTAAACCTTCCAACTTTAAAAGAAGCATTTAATATTTGCTACTTTCAATCCACTCTGCTCAGAGAAGGCAAAAAAGATTCAAATGGATCATTATGAAGGAGAATAGCAGGAATATTAATAGTTTAACTTAACCAGTCAGACTGATGGGATGCCGTACCTCAGTGAGCAGTAGGGTTTTGAAAAACGATTTTTCAAAGAATTAATGAAAAAGAAAAAAAAAATACATGAGGTAATTAATTTCAAGCAAAAAAAAAAAAAAAAACACCAATGAAGACCAGTGACATTTCAAAACTAGCCGGGGGATAAAGTCACCAGGAAGCACAGAGCAGAATAAAGGTTAAGAAAAGTATTAATAATGAAATGATATACCTGTGAGCGTAGTCTACTTAATAGCCAAGATATGACTGGTGTGTCACCCCTTGCAGATGCTCACTGTGTTGGAACGTCCTTCCAAGCCATCTAGTCAGGCATGGAGAAAATTAAGGAGCGATGTCACTGGGAAGCAGTAAGCGGAAGCATTCAAAGGCTGGAGCGCGACAGATTTCACATCAATGAAACGTCGCTGTTCCTGAGATGTTCATTAGCGTAATGATGTTTACTACCATGTGATCTTTGTGCTACAATTATTTAAGGGTTACTTCTTCCTGTAAACTCTTGAAAGGAGAAATATTTGGAGATTAAAAGGAGTGAGGTTGGCTGAGCGATTGACCTACACTGCAGATGTGGCGTCGTACACAGAAGGGCTTTCAGACATTCTAGAATTTCCGCTTTTTTTACTTGAGTGTGCAGACGGTGAGTGTGCATTTCACTGCCAGCATCACTCGAGGGATTTGTAATTGACTGACAGCTAAATAACACATTTGTATTTCAGTTCCACAATGAACAATGAAGAACAAACAGACAAAATAATTTGAGAAATTGCGTAGGATGTTAGAATAATCCAGATCAGTAGTTGATATGTGAGCGGGGAGGCCATTTCTGCCGGATGATTTGTAATAATGTGTTTTCAGTGATTAGCATGGAGTGATTTCAGAAAGTACCATTGCATTTAATTACTCAGTGAATGATAATTAGCATAGCTGTTTCAGAGAAGATACCTGTACATAGATGAGATATAATGTACCTTGGGATTTTTTGAGTGACTTAGGCCCGGGCTACGAAGGTAAATTAAAATCTCATTATATTCAGCTGTCGTCAAACAAAATTTGCCATGACATTTTTGATTGAGCCTTACACAAATACAATAGTCTATATTTTATCATTCTTTCAAAGCTTGCTTTTCTTTTTAAGGTCACTTAGTTAAAAGTGGCATATAATATTCTGTCATTTTCACTCAAATATATATCCTATCATTATTCTATCATTTTAACACAAATGTATTATACACAAATCATACTGGGGAAGTTACACTTTGCAAACTCATTGGTTGCTTAAAAAGCTGGTGAGAATCTTGTCTCGCTACGCTTACCGAGGTTTGCTCACCATAACCCCAAATCCAAAACAGGCTTCTAAACATACTTATATAGCCACGAGGAGCCTGATGGGGCACAAGGCAGGGGGCGCCCTAGACATAATGCCAGTCATTCCACTATGCCACAGATAGGGGGCGCTGGCAGTGAAGCTGATTTCAATTTGTCTTAGACAGGGGGCACCACCGGTAAAGTTGGCCTAGGGCGCCACATGGGCTTCAACTGGCACTTCCAATCCACACCTGATGAGCACGCAGACTCAGAATGTCATGGGGCGAAATCGAAACTCACAACCATGGACACGTGAGCACAAAGAGCTGCCTGCTGAGAAGTCTGGCTCCCCAGATATAACATACGTACTCTTGTGCTTTAAATTTCATTCATATCATTCATCCATCCATCCATCCATCCTCTAAAATTGATTGTCCAAAAACAATTGTTAGATATATACTCAAAAAATATATAGCACTGGTTTTAATCTGTATCTGCCCTATATGTAATATGTGTAGACATGTATACTAGTGTCTGGGGTGAACACATCTTTGGCCCTGCCAGGCCCCTCTAAATACTCTCTGTCTGTCTGTCTTTCTTTCTTTCTCCCTCTCTCCCTCCCTCCCTCCCTCTCTATTTCAGGACTCGTGGCTGCAGGAAGTCATACAGCAGCGTGGCTCATAAACAGATGAAGACCTCTGTGATTTACTGTCTCCCTGACACTTTCAATTAAAGGAATGAAGCCGGCCCCCTTCAGGGTAAGGGGGGGGGGGAGTGGACATGTGCTCCCCCCTGACGGCACGGTGACAGCCCCCCCCCCCCAGGCCCCACTCAGCCCCCCCGACAGTGCCTTGGACAGGGTCCCATTGCTCACACCTGCCTCCGAAGACAAATCATGTCAGTCAGGCATCGGCCTACAAGACATCCGTCAATCCCACGGCCAGCGGAGGGCGGGAGGCGGCCCCTGGAGAATATGAGACATTCACCTTCAGGCTGCAGGATAATTCAGACAAAAAAGTATATAAAATACTGGTAAGGGATTTTACAACTAATGAAAAAGTGATTTTGGTGAATGGGGTGAGGCTGGCAGCCAGCTGGAGATGTAAATGCCTTATCAAATTCAAGTGAAGGATCTGCACCTTTATCTTACATTATCCCAATATCCGAGTGGCTAAATAATACCAACTCCGTTGGGAGAAGTATTAATAAATTTACTAATACTCAGTATTTCATCATTTATTAAAAAAAAAAATATTTAGATTTTACCATTATATACAGCGTCTCTAGTGTATATGTAGGATGAATAACTACACTGAGCTGCACCTCCATCCTCCATGTTGGGGTCTCAGCTGCCCAGGACAGGATAGACAGGTGTATAGATGGATGGCCACATAACCCCACCCAGCCCTAACCTTTACCATAAGTAACCAAGCTAAATACGAGACTTTTGGCAGTTTTATTTTTTTTTGATTGCATTCACAGATCTTTGGGCCCTCACAATGTCAAAATAACAGGTTTTTATTACATTTGGTCCCCACAATACAATATACAGTATTTACCTAATTCACACACACATCACTGTCATTTTTTATGGCGGAAAATAAAGATACAAACACACACACACACACTTAACCTTTTTCATCTTTTATATATCTTTATATATCTTTCATTTTGTCAAATTAAATTAGTATGGTAATAAAATTTTAAGGACAAATGTCAAGGTTATCTTCTTGGGATTAGAGTTTTCCCTGTAGAAATGAATGGAGAGTCCCCACATAGATATTATTACAGACCTGTGTGTGTGTATTACAGGACAATTTTACATTTTATATTTTAGTTATTAATACTAATATATCACAGAGTAGAGGATGGGGATTATTCTGGTTGTTTTAATCCAGAAATTGTAGGAATACTAGCAGAGATAACCAGTATGTTATCCATAAATAGGCTGCATAATTGGTCCTGTGAGATTTAGACTAATTACCCTTATTTCTGATACAGTTTAAGTTATAGAGGCTGTAGTTCATGCTAAGTTAGTGTGAGAATAATTTTGGATACAGTAGATATTTTAGTAAGGTAGATATGACCAAACTAATTAATTGCACTTCTATATATATATCTAGACGTACGACATTAGACATTAAAGACAGCAAGTGATGTATTTCTATAAGAATTATCTCTAGCCGTACCAGTACAACAGCCTGTGTTATACCAGAAGGTAATAAGTTACGATTTACAAACATTTACAAACAACAATGATGCAAATGCAGCTGAATTAAACTGAATGAACATCAATGCAAAATCATTCACGTGGAAGACAGGGAAACAAACTCCAGTACATGAAGCATAAGGCATGTAAGATCTCACAAAATAATACTCACATCTCCATTCACCGTATTCTAAGGATGTAACTAAGAATCAGATTTTACTGATTAATTGTCATTGTTTACACACACAGCAACGAAATGTGTCCTCTGCATTTAACCCATATGTGACAATGTGACATTGCAGTTAATTCAGTGTCCGGGGAGCAGTGCTTGGGGGCAGTACCTTGCTCAGGGTACCTCAGTGGTGCCTTGCTGGTTGGGGATTCGAACCTGCAATGTTGTATGCTAATATAGGAAGGCCACCAGAACACACTTTCCTTTATTGCCAGTTGTGACAGGGGAAATGCCCAGCCAGAGTAATTAAAGAGTTTATTTGTTCATTCATTTACTTGTGCATTTTTCGCCAAAATCTTGGACACTGTGACACCCAGCTATATGTCTGCACCCCTGACAGCAGAACCCTATACGCTCCCCTACACTTCTGGGCCCGTCAAAAACATTATCTATATTCCACCAAGGACCTAGTTGTTCAGAACAATTAACCTGGATCAGAATGATCCCATGTTTTGCTGTCAAGGATCAAAATCCCTCTAACTTTTCTGATGGTTTTTCAACCCAACATTGGACTGGATCACCTTGGTTCAGAAACAAGATTTTCAAGATTACTTAATCCGGATTACTATTGTTGTTAATGGGACTACATATCACAATGTAGGCTACTAGCTATGTAAAGAACAAGGAGTTTGAAACCATAAAAAGCCAAAATGTACAATAGTTAGCAATGATAAGGGATGTAATCATTATGAATTAGCTTTGACAGGTTCATATCTGATTGTGTCTTTGTAATTAACATACAGTGATGAATGACAGTTTGTCAGGTCCAGCTCCGTCCGATCCTCCTGTGTGCCACGCCCATCTTGTTACCTCGTGTTACTACCTGATTGTTCTCACCTGTTTCTTGTTCATGCCAGCGTGTCTTGTGTATTTAGTCTGCGTCTGAGTAAGTTTCCCCCAGATCTGTCATTGACGTTTGTAGTGTTGGTTAGTGTGCATCCGGTTTTGCCCAACTCCCTGGCTGGATTCACCTGCTTCCCCGCTTGCCTGCAGCCGACTACGTAACACAGTTAAAATTAAATACATTATTTGGAGGATTATTTTAAGGAGGCAAACTCTTTTTAACTTTAGTGTACTGAAAGTTTTAATGAGGAGCCTCATGTCTGCTTTATCGCTGTAAGGATTCAAGAGCAAAATATGAATAAATGTGTGTTAGAAGAAACAAATATTATTTGACAATTTTTTTACTTTTACTTTTGTAAAGTTTTATTACTTTTACTTTTATATACATTTTGTTCTTGAAATCCACCCTTCTACTGAGATCAGGGTAATCCTACATTTTTGGATCAAAGGTGTCCTACTAAAGTTTTTTCAACAACAAATCCTCAAGGTTTGATCCCAATCAAAACCCAAACTGGGTTACATGATCTAATCTGATTTTAGAATTTTTTTTTCTTCTTTTGAATAACCCATTTACAAGATTTGATCAAATCCGATACCTGAAATCCAACCAGATTACTTCCAAACAACTGGGACCCGGCAATTAGGTCGTTGTGTTTCATGCATCGCACAGACAAAACACTGCTTATTGAAAATGATCATTTCTGTAATGCATTATATTCATTTCTGAATTGTTGATTTGTTCAACTATTTTTGATGTCTGAACGTGATAGATGGGGAAATGGAGTACCATTGTTTAATGCAAGTTAACATTTGTAATTTGTGTAAATCAGCATTTTCCATCCATCATCTGCCACTCGTCTGGGCATCGGGTCACAGGGTAGCAGCTTCAGGAGAGATACCCAGACCTCCCTCTCCCCAGTTACCTCTACCAGCTCCTCGAGGGGGATGCCAAGGTGTTCCCAGGCCAGCCGAGAGATATAATCCCTCCAGCAAGTCCTGGGTCTGCCCTGTGGGCCTCCTCCCTGTAGGACATGCGCGGAAAACCTCTCCGGGTAGCCACCCAGGAGGCATCCACACCAGATATCCAAACTACCTCAATTGGCTCCTTTCGACGTGGAGAAGCAGCAGTTCTACTCTGAGGCTCTCCCGGATATCCGACCTTCTCACTCGATCCCTAAGGGAGAGCCCAGACACCCTGCAGAGAAACCTCATTTCGGCCGCCTGTATTCACAATCTCATTCTTTCAGTCATTATCCATAGCTCATGACCATAGGTGAGGGTAGGGATGAAGATGGACCAATAGATCGAGAGCTTTGCTTTTCGGCTCAGTTCTTTCTTAGCCACAAGAACCGGTTAAGCGTCTGTAGATGCCGCTCCAATTCGTCTATCCAGCTCCCGATCTTGCTTACCCTTGCACGTGAACAAGACCCCGAGATACTTAAACTCCTCCACTTGAGGCAGTACATCTTCCCTGACCTGAAGAGGGCAATCTACCCATTTCTGGGTGAGAACCATGGTCTCGGACTTGGAGGTGCTAATCTTCATCCCCACCGTTTCGCACTTGACTGTGAACCACGCCAGAGCACGCTGGAGATCCCCAGAAGATGAAGCCAACAGGACAATGTCATCTGCAAAAAGCAGTGAGCCAATCCTGAGGCCACCAAACTGGATACCCTCAACACCCTGGCTGCACCTAGAAATTCTGTCCATAAATATTATAAACAGGACTAATGACAAAGGGCAGCCCTGGCAGAGCCCAACCCGCACTGGGAACTTGTCCGACTTATTACTGGTAATGCGGACCAAGCTTCTGCCGCTTCCACAATGGAGGTCCAGAAGAGTGTCCATTTAGATTCAATGTTCCCAACCTCCTCCGGTATGCAGTTGGAATTCTGCCAGAGGTGCAAGTTAAAGCACCGGTGAACAGGAGCCTCTGCCAGACGTTCCCAGCAGACCCTCACTATGCGCTTGGGCTTACCAGGTCTGACCGGCTTCCTCACCCTCCACCTGAGCCAACTCAGCACCAGGTGGTGATCAGTTGACAGCTCTGCTCCTCTCTTTACCCAAGTGTCCATGACAGATGGCTGCATATCAGATGATACGATTATGAAATCGTTCATCGACCTGTAGTCCCGGGCATGTTTGTATCACGTCCACTTATGGACACCTTTATGCTCGAACATGGTGTTCATTATGGACAAACCATGCATTGCACAGAAGTCCAATAACAGAACACCACTCGGGTTCAGATCAGGGAGGCCGTTCCTCATAATCACCCCCCTCCAGGTCACACTGTCATTGCCCACGTGAGCGTTGAAGTCCCCTATCAAAACGATGGAATCCCCTCGTGGCACCCTAACCAGCATACCTCTAAGGGAATCCAATAAGGCCGGGTACTCTGAACCGACGCTCGGCACATAAGCGCAGATGACAGTCAGAGACCTATCCCCGACCCAAAGGCGCAGGGAAACAGCCCTCTCTTTTACCGGGGTAAACGCCATTGTGAAGGGCTGAGCTGTGGGACCCCCAGTAGCCCCACCCCAGCCCGGTGTCACTCACCCGCCGCAACTCTAGAAGAAAAGAGCGTCCAACCCCTCTTCAGGAGATTGGTTCCAGAACCCACGCTATGCGTTGAGGTGAGCCCGACTATATCTAGTTGACATCTCTCAACTTGACACACAAGCTCAGGCTCCTTCCCCATCAGAGAGGTGACATTCCATGTCCCAAAAGCCAGTTTTGTCAGCCAGGGATCGGACCACCAGGGCCTCCTTTGGCCGCCACCCAATTCACAATGTACCTGAACCCCTGACATTCCCCTTGCGGGTGGTGGGCCCACCTGGGGATAGTCCCACGTGCCTCTTTCGGGCTATGCCTGGCCGGACCCCATGGGCCAAGGCCCCTCCCCCAGGCCTGGCTCCAGTGTGGGGCCCCGGTGACCCTAGTCCGGGTGAGGGAAACGGGACTTTGCTTGAATGCCTTATCATAGGGTTCTTTTGGATTGCTCTTTGTCTGGCCCCTCATCTGGGACCTTTTTGCCTTGGGAGACCCTACCAGGGGCTATTGCCCCTGATAACATAGCCCTCAGGGTCACTGAGGCACACAAGCCCCTACACTACGATAAGGTGGCAATCCAAGGAGTATCAACATTTTTCACAGTGTAAATAAATGTTTTTTTGTTGTTGTTGGTTTTTGTTGTTTTTAGCATTCGTTGTGGAAAATATAATTTTATTCCTGGTTCTTTATGTTCATTTCTGTTTTTGCATGACAATCTTAGCATTACATTAAGAATCATTTCAGTAGAAATAGCTTTTGATGTGGCTTTTTAATGCTAGATTGCTTGATCTGGTAACAACTAACAAACAGACCAAAAACAGACTTGCAGGAAAATGTTATTTGTGTTGCCAGTTCTTATTCAGTTTATCAGAAAACCTTTTCTGCATAAACACCTTCAAAGTCAAACAGCAGAACCATAAGTAAACAATCCCAATAGTTCATTTTTTTTTGGTTTTCGTCTACAATTCCAGCAGCTGTAAATACTGTATTCTTAAACACTTTCTGCAACCAAAACTTTAAACTAAAAATTCAAAGCCTTTTTATGAAGTAGATTCAGTTAATGTAATCATTTTAATTTAATCAATAGTTGCTAATTGTAGCTGGCATCTCTGCATTGCACCGATGGTGTTTATTACAATATTTGATATTTTGTTTCTCTTCCATCAGATTAAGTCATTTGGAAGCCAAAGTGTTATTGATTGACTGTCAATAAGCAGAATGCGATCACAAATATTGTTTAGGTAAATCACAGACTACATTGTTCACTTACTCGCACTCAATAGAATCAACACGTTCAGCTGATTTCCATCTCGGCCCCTAATTGCCTTGGAAAAATGTTGAAACTGACATGAGGATTGACCCTAAGATTGTGTCCTATCCTGCAAGTACTGAGATAAAAGGCTTAGTAATGAGAGCCGTGAGTCTGTTTGGAATCCTAGTTCCTCTCCTTTAGTTGGGTGCCGTCCAGCGCGGGACCTTGAGCGGTTCTGGCCCACTTTGGCTGGATACCTGTTTTGATGGTTTTCTTTGTCGGATATTTGAGTTAATGAAACGAGGTGCACTGGTTCAGGATATCACTGGCATCTGAGTGGTTTTTCAGATCAGTGTACATTGAATTTATTGTGTTTTTTTATTCTATTCCTCCATACATATAATAAACAACCAAGTACACAAATGGAACAAATAAATCAATGGAAAATTAAAAGTAGAGTTGGTAATGCACATAATCAAATAATAACTCGTCTTAATAGGCTCTGTTCCCAAGCCAGTAAGATATTTTTGTTAACTCCCTTCGGTTTTGACTCCTCTGACTCCTTTGTCTTATGACCAATTTCTCGACATAAACAGGGTATTAACTTGGCTAATGAGCACTGTGCTCCTCGCATACGATTGGGTAATATCTTTTGTATATCTTACATGGTCCAACGAAACAGGAACACGTCCTTGGGGACCTAGGCGGTACTATTGTCCAATGATGGGTCTTTCAGATTGTAATTCAATGACAAACTCAGAAAGTCAATATTGACTCTGAGAAACACAACCTCTTGAATTCTAAATTTGTGAAGAGGATTTTGCTCTCTGTAAGCAGAAATGAAAGGCCGTACTCTGACTTCCGCTCTCCCTGAGTTCTCTTTATTGTGTGATGTGTTTATTTCATATTTATTTCAATCAATAATATTAGATACCCTTGTGGAAAAAGCGGTTAGAGAAAGTGCCTTTGGGTTGATTTGTCTTTTGTATTCGTTTCCTAAACACAAGTGCCTTTAGACCTACAGCTGTGGTGAGAAACCCTTTTTTACTTTGAATACAAAGCCCAGGTCTTTCACATTTTATAATCTTTATTGTAACTGAACAGAAACCACGGACCACAAGTCAACAATATGTAATAGGATGTCATCTATTTCTTTATCCATCCATTGATCCATCTATCAATCCATCCATCTATCCACCCATCTTCTGTATCCACAAGATTTCAGGTGTCTGGAGTTTATTTTAGAAACAATGGGCACAAAGTATGACATAACCCAGGACGGAGCGCCAAGCCATACTGTGGTTTTATCTATTTATCTGCTTTATACTAACTTATTGAGCGGACATTTTGTCTAAAAGAACATACAACTGAGGAAACTTGTGGCTGTCTTTGTTCGAGGGCTCAACTGTAACAGGATCTGAACCCACAACCTTCTAGATACAGATCCTTAAATCATCTCTAATTATTGATTCATCTGATTTATCCCCATTAATTACACAAAAATTCCAGCACTACTAACCTGGACTCCATAGATTTTTTAAAACTCTTATTTAATATGAAAATTTTATTTAAATGAATTAAATTAAAATGTTTCTCTTTTAAAATGAAAACAATATTATTTGTTTTGATTATATTAGCATCCCAGTAAAATCTCTGTGTTAGACAAATAAGGAAAGGATATTAAATGAATTGAAAGGCACTTACAAACCCAATTAAAATGCTTTTTGGACTTGAAAATAAACAATGCAGTATAATCTATGCAGATACGCATCTTATCTTAATGTCTGTAATCCTCTCTGGTGTCATCTATCAGAGATCACTGTGTAACTCTACCAGCACATAAGTTTTTGATTAAGTCAGTCAGAAACTCAGACTCTGAACATTCCTGCCATTGTAAATTACACGCTGTCCTCTGGACTGAACATTACAAAATTACAGTCCAATGAGAAAACAAAAAAGGTAAAATAATACTTGTACTTTGTTTTATAGAATCACAGTGTTAGTCATTACCAATTGAAATGTCAAGACGTGCTTTAGCTTTTTGAAGAAAAAAAAAAACAAACACATGTAGAGGCATATCATGCTAGTATAGCATTCATATGCATCCGGCTGGCTTTGAAGTGACAGAACGCCTAGCTTGCAAAACAGACGAGTAGAGTAAGGCTAACGTGAGAGGCTAGCTCGCTGAAGAACTCTTTCACAAAACTCACAAACAAACGGGTGATCTGAAAGCCTGACCTGTCATGTATTGTTTAAATTGGCCTCAGAGTCGGCTTAGAGTCTCCACAGGTAATTGACTGCCGGACCCTGTCTTCCATTTCAGTCGCATCACTCTTCAACTCTAGACTCTAAACGGACTGAACACACCAAATTGACCGTGAAGGCTTAAACCTGGTTGTTAAATCACCCAAAATAACATTCTTAATTTCTACTGCCTAACCTGTTAGCCGTTTTCAGGTCATTTGTTTGTAAAAAATATTTTAAGGGAAAACAAAATTATAGAGAGTAAATAATTCATAAATATGCTTTAATCATGCTACTGGTAGAAGCAATTTTTTTCTGGCTAGTTTTGACTTTAGACCATAAAAGATTGGATTATTCAAAGATGTATTATCAGTAATCTAGACAAGCAGATTATGCAGTACAATGCACACATACAGTTGAAAGGAAAGAACTGTATTATCCTTAGCAGTTGTGGCAGCGCGTGAATGTTTGCCAGGAGCAGTAAAAGAGATATTGAGAGCTCAGGCTGAACCCAGACGCCCACAAATTGCAGGCGGGTGTCTGGACCTGGAAAAACCCCTGGTGACCACATAAGTCCAGAGAAAACTGGACCGAGAGCTGATTGCCTTGCAGAGTCCACAGTTCAATGCACTGTGGTCTCCAGTGGATTTTACGGTTGTTGTAGTTTTGATTATTGGGGCTGCTTCCTGACTGGAATACAGGTGTTTTCTAACCTGCTTGGTCAGTATTTCACATTGCAGGGTTCTGTCATCCACTCGCACTGCTCTGGCTCTCTCCTGCTCTCCCTGACTTCCTCCCCTTCTTCTTCCATCTTCACTTGCTCCATTGCCGTTCTTCATTCTGACTTTTGGTTCCCTCTGCCCAGTGTCCTTGCCCCACCTGCTTCACTGTCCCCGAATCCTTTGCCTTTCTTCTCTCAGAGAAGCACTTCAGAGAACTTTTGACGTATTTTGTAACCTGGAGTCATTTTCCATTCTGTGTCGCCCTGATTGTTTGTTAACTTGGCGCGTTGCGTAACACAGCGAGAGATCGCAGCCCTTGAACTGTTGCATAAGCAGGAAAGGATGCTTTTCTGAAAGGTTGCCCCTCTAAGTCCTAGACCAGAAACTGCTCTTTGGGTCCTTTGCTTTGGTTTGCTCCAGTGGGTGCAACTGAGTAAAATGGAATGATTCTTTGAAAGAAACCTCACACTGAGCAAAGAGACGCTGCCAACAGGAATCGCAGTGGTTCCCTTCACAGAAGCACAAACTCTCAAGGGTTCAAACGTGTCAGCAAAGTTCAAGAGTGTTGGAAGACACAGGATAAAAAAAAAAGTGCGTGGCAGCAGTGATGTAAAGACACTAAGCCCTTAAGCACCTTCTTTCAACAAAGAAGATTACTCGTTTCAACACCTGCTTTTCTCCATCTATGAGTATTCAGTTTGATTTATCTGAGGCTCAGACTTTCACACCCTGAATATTCCATTGTTACAGCCCCCAGTGACCTTTCTCACTGAAAAAGACAACCTAAACTATAACTAAGCTAAACCAGGGGATTTAGAAAAGCTTGAGAAATATATAAATATATATTGTCTACATTTTATATGAGATTTGCTCCACATACCCAAAGTGATTCACAGTGTATGTGTGTGTGATTTTGTACAACATCCAATTGCAATGAGTGCTGCTGTTATAATGCATAACGCTGCCAAATAACTGTGGTACAGTATGTGTGTTCATGGAAACAGGAACATCAGAGACTGACTCATAAACCGACAAAAAAGGATGAAACATCAAATAATGTTCGTGCCGGATCTCATAACAGCCTCTATCCACGGTTCGGCTTTGCAGCCTAGAAACTCTGCGTATCACAAGCGAGCACCTGAGAAACATCCACTTGACAGAAGTCTTTCTGTGACTTTTGCACGAGACTGTTATCGAGCTGTTCTTCATGATCATATCGAATTGCACTGAATGATAGTTGCCGTAGCAACGTTTGTGTTGATACCAACATTGCAGATTTGTTAGCGGACGCCTCAACATTCGAAAAGTATAGTCTTCAGCTATTTCAGCAGCTGCAACTGGGCGTAGTTAGGGTGGACTGCAATCCACTGTAGGATCGGTCTATACTTCTTAACATACTGCCACAGCCGATAACTAGATAAACAGAGTAGGAGGTAAATGGTGAGCTATGTGAGATACAATACTCATACATACTTCATAGAATACTCAGAAAATGAGAAATTATACTGTTCTTATGTGTGTGTATAATCACAGACAAGGTAATAAAATGAAATAATAGTATTTTTTATTATTATTGTTGCAATTATTAATATTACTAGTATTATACATTTTACAATGTGGTCATGTTTTATGTCATAAGAGTGATATTAAAACATTCTTGACAATCTTAAAAATTTAAAATTACATCCCAGGTACAATGATGTAATGATTCAGTAAGAAGCTACACTGTTCATAACATTAAAAAGCATATTTATAATAATTGTTTAGTACAACTGTCTTTCTGACTGAAAATGCCTGATTCTTTTTGGTCTATTATACATTGATATATAGCATCCAATGCAGGCAAGGAAACAAACAAACAATGAGGGTGATAACAGAGACAAACAGAGAAACATCTTTAAATGTGTGGATCCAGCCTCTTTGGCTACCTGCTTTACACATTTGACACTCATTGGTCACTGCAGCTGTTTGCGATTTTACAGCCTATGGGTATAAAAATGACAGTTATAAATCTGTGCATGGAGATGTGAGGAAGGACACTGGGGTCCCAGGGGTTACTGAGGTTAAGGGCCCAACACTATTATAATTACTCTGCAAGCCATGGGATTCAAACACACAACCTTCCAGACATGGCCCACAAATCCCTAACCCACAGAGCGACACTGCGCTGTGTTTAATTTTATTCTCCTTTATACAGGAACGATCATCTCGTTGGCTTACTGTCCTAAATCTGCTGTAGACGTCTCTAGACTCCTCAACATGAAGATGAAGTCATGCGTGATTTCTAGGGCTGATTACCATGCTTCAGGAAAAACTGTGAATTTGAGATTTTTTTTTGTGATCTGGTAGTTATGTCTTGTATAACAGTTTGTCTTGCTATCTAGAATGTCTTGGCTGTACACTGCGGTCTGACAGCCACCTGAGGGATCTGGTTTCTGAACATCCTCTTTTTATTGCTGCGTTTAAAAAAAAATGTACAGTATTTTATCATTTAATATGAACTCATGTAGATCACATACACAATGGTACTGTGTGCTACAAGGTATGAGGCAAAGCCGTTACTACATTGTAATTTTTTATCTGTTAATTTTTTATGACCTTCCTTTACTGAAGTAAGAATAAAATTTGACAGTATTTGGCAAAATGGAAACGTGGCAATTTAGTGAAAATGTATGTAAATATGGTTATGGAATTGAAATTTTATCCAGGGTATTTCTAAAGTTTGTCCTGCCTTATTTTTCCCAGTGGTGGAATGTAACAAAGTATTTGTACTTCGTTCCTGTACTTTGTTTTGTACGTTTTTGTACATTTTTACGTATCTGTACTTTACTTAAGTAAAAATAATAATGCATACTTTTTATTTTACTCCATTACATTTTGTGGCAGTTATCTGTACTTTCTACTCCTCTACATGGGCTTTGCATTAAGGAGCATGGCAGAGCACAAGATGACACTATCTTCCCAAGAAGGGCACTTATCTAGTGTCCTTGCAGACATCTAGGGCCCTGTAATCAACATCGACATATTTACATTTTCAGCTGTTTCAGTAAAAGTATGAAATAGGCCACTGCCAGCCCTTACACACGAGCCCTTAATCAGGGCTTCTCAGAGTGCCAGGACACTCTGCTGTTTTGCAATGCATGCCAAGAAGAAAAAAAATCATTTGGTCATGCTGTGAAACAAGCAGGTATAAGCTGCTAAAATCAGTGCGTTTTCATGCGCATGCAGCCTAATATCGGCGAATGGTTTTCTTTGAAAGCACAGACTGCGCTCTGTTCCAGAATCCACCCGAGCAGAAAGGATCCAGAACAGCTGACATTTCCACGAAGTGTCGAAAATGTCGAGAGGTGTCAGACAGGTGAGGCAGCTAGCTGCTGCTTTCCGATTCACATGTGCGCATTATTTTTACACAGATACCTCTAGACTTATGTAAAATCGACATACGTAAACACAGACTTCCACACCCACGCACAAAAAAAAAATCCACGGTACATTTAGTTTATGGAAGCGCTACCGCAAAAAATCAATAGGTGTCTGTATGTAAATTTGCACATCATTTTTTCACTTATTTATTCTGTGTTCTTAAGGAACAGATCATTCGTTTTTTCTGCCTTATGTGTCTAATATTATGTGGGATAAATCTAATTTATGTAAAAATTTACTTAAGGATTTGTGGAACGGATTACTTACATTAGCTGAGAACTGCTTGCCCATCGTATGTTCCGTACTCACCACAAGCCTATACGAGTAGCATGGCAGTGTATGGAAGGATGGTCCACACTTAATACTGTGTTATACACTCTGTGATCATATTTACTTGAGTTATTAAGAGAGTATTGTTTTTATTCTCCTTCTTCTGCCACCGAACCCCTTATCAGGGCAGAAAAAAACTAAATCGAAGCCGGAATACTATTAAATTTACCAAACACACATTGTATAATCACGCTGGCATAATTCACGCTATGCAAGAACTTTAAGTCCAGCCCAAGCCCAGTTACTGCAGTACTGCTGCTAATCAGCGAGTGCAGAGGTGGACCATTATCTTTTGCGCTGGCATATATATCTACTTTACACCGAGCTGTTTTTCTTTGACATCGGTGCTGTGAAGATGCTCTGCTTTTCCTTCTCCTATTTTCCTTTAGTGCTTCCCTAATGCAGGTTTATTAAGCTTAACTGGTTCTTCTTATTTTTCCCGAGGATGGATCGCTCGCTGCTTTCCCTTACAGGTCTTCCCAGAGAGGCGAGCCCCTCAGCGGACCGACAGCCTGTTACCGGGGGCGGGCGCCCTAAGCTGCCGTTCCCTCCGACAGCGCCGTCAAAGGCCTACCAGAGCTGTAGTGCCTGCATGTAGGCCTACTCGATAGGGGACTGCTTATTTATTTCAGTAATATAAAGACGTACTTTGCAGCCTGTCAACAGATAAAATACATTATATGTATGTATATAAGCCTCAAAGAATTTCAGTGTTAACTTTGACCAGTTACTTGTCTATCATGTGTTTACACGCATAAAAAAATAATAGCACACAAAGGCAGCTCATGAGTCTTTTCTCATGATAAACAGGGCTCAGTGCCATTATTCCATAGCTTATTTATTGGACAGCGTGACAACGAAGGTGAAAACTCTTTGGATTATTCTTTATCTCTGTTGTGTGTATACAGTCTACGGAGCTGAAACTGAATTGCAGGGTTGCCAACCTTGGTCAGCACACAAATGCACACGCATTTACATGTAAGTTATATTACATATACGTTACATGTAAATAACAGTTTTATTACCTTGTAAATAGTTTGTAGGGTTCGAAAACTACGCCAACGCTTTTCATTAAGCTAACTTTAGGTTTATAATGGAATAATATAGATTTGCCGTAAGATTTCTTGCAGTTAACGCAAATCACAATATGCTTCATTTTAAAAGCGTAATGTGGAGAGCATGAGCATGGGAAGCCGATTCAGCGTCAGGGTGGCGGGGAGCGGATCGCGAACATCTGCGCACCCGACCCCCTTCTTCATCTCCCCAGTCAATTACTTCATTTCATTTGTCCCACTTTTCAAATCGTTACATCGGCCCACACAAAATCTGCTAATAATCTTTCGTCTTTAAAGTACGCACTCGGAAAACGAAAATTATGACAGGCGAATTAAAATCTGATGCAATCCTGTCGCCACTCAGAAATAAAGTGCGTGCGGAATACGCGAAAACAGCGCAATAACATTAAGTTATATTATCATTATTATTTTAAACTCTTTCGCCAAATAACAGAATAAACAAACAAGCCAGCAAATAAATAGACCTACCACATAGTTGTAGTAGCCTACTTGCACGCTATTTTGGCATATTTCGTGATACATGGCATGAACTTGTATATTGAAATAAAATTACTATCTATACATCAGGTTTCAAAAGATCATGCCTCACAGGTCAAAAAGGAAGACGAGAAAAAAGACTGTAAATTTACTTGACTTTCTATGCATTTTCAAACTGTTTTGGGTAATCAAAAAAGTGCAATATATCATCCAAATAATAGATCTCAGGCCTAGAGGCACTGATACCCTCATCATGTAAAGCAGTGGGCCAGTACTCATTTAAGAGTCAAATTACACACAATGGATCATCTTTTGGTGTTCTGTCCTTCTCTTATGAAAAAAGGAGAGAGTGAGTGATACACACATACACACACACACACACATATATATATATATATGTATATATATATATATATGATTTTACAAAAAACAAATAATAATAAAAAAAATTAAAGCAGCACGATCTAGTTTTTTTGGCAACACTGTGTGTGTTTGTGTGTGTCTGTGTGGGGGGGGGGGGGATTATTGCTTCATACTCAGGGCAGGCTGTCTGTTGCTGTGGGCCATTTCCTGCTGGTCCCATGGATATGCGGGCAGGCAACATTCACCATGGGGGACCCCATAGACAAGGTCTGATTTTAATCCCAGTCCAGTGTTGTCCATATCCACAGGGTCTGGGGTCCAAATCCCAGTGTTGTAGAGTATGGATGGTTTGGGTGTCCTCTCTCAGCCCAAACACATGCAGCTAGACAAAGCCTTTTGTTTATCACACCCACAATGTTTGATTGAATGTATGATCAGTCCTGCCACAGTGAGACTAATGTGTTCCTGAAAGACCTTAAATTACCCACTAAAATATACATAACCAACAGGAAAAATAGGTTTAGGTGAATACAATTCCAAAACTTAGTAACTCAAAACACTATTGATTAAATTAACAGTGATACCAGTGGCCAATAATGCATATATGCAGTGGCAAATATGCATTTTAAACAATAAATAATAATAATACACTAATACTTTATATCATAAACATCTCCTATGGCTCTTATGAGTCTCGTAACCGCTTCGGCCAAACTCGCTAACTTGTCTATTGTCGAGAGTCGGGAGTAATAAAAAAATTATGTTTCATGAACCATTTGCTGTATTTTGAGACCCCGCTAGATGGCGCTGCTCGTTTACTTTGGGACATGCTTTGAGCCCTTTTTTGATCACAAAGCACTACCTATTTGGGTCAGAACATACAGCAAGCGTTGTTTTGGCCATCGTTATGTATCGCAGTGAGCCATCGCCGCCGTGCAGCCGGGCACACGGCAGAAATACAGCAGATTACAGTGCACGGAGGAGCATGAAGGCAACATGGCTACAGACAGTTTATGAAAAGTCTATTAAGTTTTAAAAAGTTGTTGTGTTTTTTACATAATAATTTATTAGATATTTTTAGATTTTTATAATCCAAGACATTGATCTGTGCAATGCATGGATGTACAAAAAGTTTAATTCTTTTAAATTTGAAAAGCGGTTTGACCGATTCACTGAAAAGAACCGGTTCAAAAGAAGTACTGGCTCACTGATATGACTATCTTTCACTCGGATAGCTGTTTTTGTGTGGCTGGCGTGAATTATTGAATCCTAGACGAGTCTGCACATACATGCACACGCATTTACAGTGTATATGTGATAATTTAATTACCTTGTAAACTGTTGGATTTGCAAACTACCCCAACGCTTTTGGTGTGGCTAATTTTGGGTTTATAATGGAATAACATCGATGTGCAGTAAGATTTCTCGTGTGAGAGACTGAAAGCCTGAGTCTCACGCCAGATCGTGAGAGTTTGCGCTCCTGGTATAATGTTCATCCTGGGATAATGTTCATGCGTGAAGCCCAAAGGGGCCATGTTAGTTTTTATATTAGCCCCAAGATGCAACAGCCACCCAACCCTACACACTTCCAGTTGCTAGAAGCTGTAAGCAGAGTCACCGCATTAGAATCTGCGCTGCGTTCGTCACTTTGCCATCCGCCTGGGCATGCCTGTGTCGTTATATGGAGAATTTGAGAAAGGAGCAGTGCTGCTTTAATTAGACTGTCCGTATGTCTCATTTGGAAGAATTTCTCTGTCTGCGGATCTGGCTGCCGCTGCGTCACAGTGACGGCCGCAGAACCCGTCAAATTCCCTCACTGAGAATGGAGTGCCGATCCCTCGCTACACATTTGCTTAACTCAACTTGCCTGGAGCTGTGAGTTACGCTCCTGACTTTGCTGGTACGGTTTCCAAGCCATGTGTGGGAATCCGCAGACTCCCTTTCCCCTTGTGCCAGACACAAGGCAGTGCAGGGCTAAAAATAACAAATCGTCATGTCTAAATAGTCTGTATCGCAGCCCATAGCAGACCGGGAGATAGCACAGAGGAATACACAAAGTTTCAGTCAGATGGCTCCCCATTTACTAGGTTGAATGGGTTAGGCTACATGGTATTTTAATATCGGAGGTTGCGTTTTAAATCGGCTTGGAAGGATCTTTCAAGCCACTAAAATGGTAATTAAATCAATTGGACCATATGGGAGTTAAAGGCAAAAACATTCTCATTTAATTTTCTGATAAAACTGATCTCAAAGTTTGGCAATCACAGACGTAAATATTCTGTAATGCTTTATATCAGTGAACTGTAAACCTAGACATCTTGAACTACGAGTCAACTTCTCTTATAATGAACAGTCATTTACCGTATTAATTGAAGTTCCTTACTTGAACACATTTTGTACTAAAATTCTTGCACAAGGCTAAATACAGAAGTGCAATACTGTAAAAATCTTGCTTCTTAGCATTCTGTTGTACACCTTTATATGTATCTATAATATTATTTAAAATGTCATTTGTTAAGTGAATTAGTTCATTTATAAGCATGCAATATATAACAGTGATAATGGTGATGTTGTCAATATGATTATCATGCAATGGAATTATCAACAAAGAAAACTATTATGTCATGATGATTAGTGATCATATTAAATACATGAAGTGTTTCAAACTAACATTAACCAGCTCTCGTTATTTGGGCAATACCAGGATATAAGCCTAGTTTGCAAACTTGTATTATGAGATGTTTTAAAAAAGGGATACTTGTGGAATTGAAGTCAGTTACATAGCTCTTATGTCCTACAGAGAATTGTGCAATAAATATCCAATGAACTCTTAGCCCTACATGAGACAACAAATAGAAACCAGACACATCATTTAAACAAATTTGATGTCATTCGCTGTTATAATTCAAATGAGTAGAATTGTTCTAATGTAAACAATTCCAGAGCCACTGTTGGTAGATTGTAATATGTATTTATACGTTTTGTTGTGCTTAGCTATCATAGCAAACTCCTTTTCTTCTACTGTGAATGTCTATCTGTGAATTAATCTATTCCTACAATTAAAAGTGTACTATTGCCATACATTTACCAATAAACATGAAGGGAAGAAAGAAGAAAAAAAAACACCGTCCAGACTGCTGTAAACACCCGATGTTAGAGAGGAAACGTCCACTCAGTGACTGAATCGATGGAAATGGCGGGTAACTGTCACAGTCAGGTATGCAGGTATGCGTGCGGGTACCTTCTGCCTACTGTGGGTTGTGTTTGTCCGTTCGTCACTCTAGTCCCAAGGGTCAGTCCTCCCCTCCTGCTCTACCACCAGTGACAGGCTGTCCTGCCTCACCTTTTACCCCTTCAGAAGACACTCTGCTCAGTGCCTGGCAATGTGGCCTGATCTGTCGCTTGTGCAGACATCTTGGTGTAAGTTCTTGACCTATGTTACTTTTTGGTGTTGTTTCTACATTATTTCTGTCTTAATGTTGCCTTGGATGACTCTACATAGGCTTACTCTCATCTGGCTCTTTGTATTTATATTTATTTCCGTTTTAATGTTTTTGTTCTGTGTGGCGTGGCATGGTGGTGCAGTGGTTAGCACTGTTGCCTCACACCTCTGGGTCCCAGGTTCTGGTCTCCACCTGGGTTACATGTGTGTGTAGTTTGCATGTTCTCCCTGTGTCATCGTGGGGTTTTCTCCGGGTACTCCGGTTTCCCCCCACAATCCAAAAACATGATGAGGCTGATTAGAGTTCCTAAATTGCCTGTGAGTGTGCCCTGTGATGGGCTGGGCCCCCATCCAGGGTTGTTCTCTGCCTCGTGCCCATTGCTTCCACGATAAGCTCCAGACCCAGTTGGGCCAGTGGGTTGGAAAATGGATGTTCTGTGTGGTTAGTCTGTCTTGGGTTGCAGGGCACTAATGTTATTATCTTTCCCCCTCATTTTGTGTTGTTATGGAGGCTTAGCTTGACGTCGTTTGTTCCTTTTATTTTTGCCTGAAATTACCAAAGACACACATACTCATACTGACCTATTTACAGTGCACAAAGGCCATGTGGAGACCTAAGCAAGCCCCCCCAACCCCTGAGACGAAAAGAAATCGGCTTGCCAAGTCTACACCCCCTCAAAATATGGCGGCTTAGACAGACACTTATGTTGCCTAATGGGTTGACCCACACTCTACTCATTCTGTTACAACTAAACCCTACATTGAGCCGTAATGGCCTGGTATAATCACCGAACGGAACCCCAGCGAAGGTAGGGGGCTCGAGCAGAGGCTGTGGAGCTGCCTTCTCTGGTTTTCTGAGGAAACATCAGCTGCAGTCGCTAGGAAAATGGACCTTTTTCCAACAAAAACCGCCACTCCTCCTGACATTTTCCCCTGGCCAGTTCTAACACTAAGGGAACACTAGTGGTTTAATCTTCATGAATGATGGGAAACGTTGACATTTGTGAAGTAGCAGTGATTACGGGTAACACTATCATCAAACAACCTGCTTAAACAATGAAATGCAATGGAGTTGTTCATTTTTTATGTTTGTTTGTCTGTGTGTATAGAACACAACAATCCTTAATTATGTCTGCAACTGGAACATTCACTATATATATATATATATTGCCTGTATATGTTTTGTGTGTTTTGTTTGTGTGTGTGTTTAGTGTGTGTGTGTGCCTTTGTTTCCATTAGCCAGAGATTTATTTCCTAACTATAATTAGGTGGCAGAGTAGGATCACTGTGAAACAGAGAGTACATTATCCTCACTGAAAGCTCAGTGAATACACTTAAGTGCCAGGCTGAGTCACTCTGGGCTGTTCTGTGCTGGGCTTATGCCAGGGCAGACTGCTTCATTATGCTGGACTTTGCACTGGTTTGATTTTCAGCCAGCTGAGACCAGATCGGGACCATATAGCCAAGAAATGCTTGGTGTAAATGTGACAGCCGCGTATCTAAGTCCGTGGCTTGGATGCCACAGACGGACAAGGTGGGACTGCAAACGAGAGAGTATTTCCAAAAAAACACAGGCTGAAGGTAAAGGGCATGTAGCAAGAGTCACGATTGTGCATAAATTACTAGTTTGTTTTGAATTGGAGAGCATTCGTCTTTCGTCTTTGTACAATAATATGGTGATGAAAAATATAACATTAAAATATGTCTCATTAATACATTTCCAGAGATATGGTATGGTAATGGTATGGTAGAGGTATGGTAATGGTATGGTAATTCAGTTTTGTCGTATGACTTTGTACAGCTATCAGGTAGAGGTTGACTGTTATACTGGGTTATTTAAATATAGTGAACATATAAATATAATTAGAAATGCACTATTTAGTCAAGTAAAAAAGATACTTATGAGGAGCACGGCAACACTGCACCCGCAAAGACGAGTAAAAGTTGAGCACACGACATTCCATTAATATTTTCTTTTAATTCAGTTCACTCAAAATTACTTTGCCCCATGGTAGTTCGTCAGTGCTAATTGCAAAAACCATGGCGATGTTTATTCTTTGGTTACAAAGGGTTACAGCCTTATTGTATTTTTCAGAAGGGTATTCTGCGGGCCAACATTAATTCTAAAAATGTGGCATCAGGACAACAGACAAACGGAAAGTATTTAAAATACTTTTTAATTCTTTTGGCATGTCTGCATTTTATTTGTTATGGCATAATTCCTAATGGCTGCTAAATATGCACTGTTTCACATTCTCCTGGTTTTATAATTACCTGAGTAAACTTACAGTGTAATTAGGTAAAAACCGGTCATCCAGCATTTCAGCTGTTACAGTATAAATGGACTGTAAATGAACATTAGCACGTGACATCTGTGTTATCTGTGTGTTACCACTTTCTCTTACCTTTATTTTATTTCCAGTCGTGACTTGAATGAGCTGAATGTCTGAGCTGTAAACGTGTACACCTCAGCAGCTGAGATCTTGGGAGGAGGTAAACAGATTCTCCGTTCTTTCTTGCTAACAAATCTGCATTGTCTGTTATCAGCAGATTTGTATTTTCAGGCTTAAGCTTAGAATAACTCGATTTAAAAACACTATTCAGTAAAGCAATGAGTGATTTGTATTATGTAAATGAAGGCACTTCAATAGACATTGTGACATCACAGCATAGAGACAATTATTTCTTGCTTGGGACTGAACAGCCATTATTTCCGTTTGTTTAATCATAGCTCTAGGGTATATGGAAGAAAGAACTATTCCCCTTTTTCGGCACTGCTTCACTCTCCTACAGAGTTTTTTTCTGTCTGTATTGCCCTTGCTTTCATTCACCAGACTTTTATTTCTTAACCTTTGTTTGTTTGTTTGTGAGTTTTTGCTTTGGGAAAATGGGGGGGGGCAATTCAATACCCCACCCTTATCTCAGTGGGTGTTACACTCAGATTCATTGCGGGGAGCTTACACAGTAGTATATTAAATAAAGCAAATAATCTTTCCCTCTTATGCAAAAGTTTTGTGGTTTTATATTCAGGATGTAGTGCACCGCCCAAAAGATGGCTGCCAATTTCTGTACGCTTCATATCGACATCCATAATGGATTCAAAAGCCCCTTAGAATTTTCCAGAAGTGAGTGAGGTGCACCACGGCGAGGTTGAATGGGCTTCAGTCAGAGAGGTGCTTCGGCTATGTTCATGCTTGGGGGAAGTGGTCTTGAATACTGCTGGCAGACAAAAATGGGGGCAAAAAACAGACAAAAGTGCTATTTGTGGCACGGGGCCTAATTGCGTGCTGCTCACTGAAGTGGCATGTGACGAGTCCTTCATGACGCTCTCCAAACAAAAGCACGAGGCATATTTTCCAAACATGCGTTTGAACAGGACACGTATCTGTGTTATTTAAAGTCAAATATTATATGTACAAGGTGTATTGATAAAATTAAATGTGATTTTTCTTAGTCATTTGTGTAAAAAACAGATGTGTCGTTAATATGATTTGCAGTAGATTAACAAATAGTTCTGGAATTCATTAGATTCATTCCTCAGAATTCCATAAATAGCATTAAACTATAATATATGGTGTTACTTGATAGACCCTCTGGGGGTTTATACTTACCAGTATTTTGTTAAATGTGATCTTTTTGGAAACAGGTAATACAACTAATTAATGTAAATGTAAAGATTAGAATATTTCACCATATATTAAAGGTAAAATTCTGCTAGTAATACTGGTTTTAAATTAATGGAATCCAACAGGTGAACATTAGAGATTTAATCACAAGACAGTGATCGAATTCAATAATTGTCAAATTTAAGATCTTGTCGCTGTTCACAGCTTGGACAGTTTTAGATGTTTTCAAACAGTGTCCATTGCCATTAAAACCAGTCGTTGATATTGAGTCAGCTAAAATTTGTTTATTGGTCGTTTATGTGAAGTAATTGTTGATTCAGATCTTTGTTAGTTACTAGAACTGCGCTCTACCATCTACGGAACGTAGCCGTGCTTCGGAAGATGCTTTCCTTTCATGATGAAGAAAAACAAATACTGTACATGCCTTTATAACTTAATTCCAGGCTGGACTACTGTAATGGCCTCCTTTCTGGTTCCCCATCTGGATCCTTACATAAACATCAGCTGGTACAAAATGCAGCAGCCAGAGTTCTTGCAAGCAATTTGATCATATTAGTCCTGTTCTATGCTTCCATCACTGGCTTGCAGATAAGTCTTGGATTGACTACAAAATACTACTGTTAGCTTATAAAGCACTTAATGGCTTTGCACAATACCTTAGAGATCTCCTGGCCTTATACAACCATCCTCGCTTTCTTCGATCATGGAGCAGGATATCTGTTAGTACCTACTACTAGGGTAAAAAGAACTACAGCAGGCTGCAAAGCTTTCTACTACAGAGCTCCTCGGCTGTGGAATGGTCTTCCACCGGAGTTGCGGGATTCAGGCTCACTCTCCATATTCAAGTCTAGACTAAAACACACTTGTTTAGCTGGGCTCTAGTTGTAGCTCTAACTAACTGCTCACTCCCAGTTAGACCCATAGTGTGAGCTGTAGAGCTGGGTCCCATTGGCTTTGGGTGAGCTGACCTGTCAGTGATGTCACTCTAGCTTCACACCCCCTTGTGAAACTGGAGTGCTGACATTTCAGGGACCCCCCCCATGCCTGCATTCCCACCTGCCTCTCCCTCCTACTTATGCTGCCATAGCCATATCTGCCAGAGCTTACATACTGCACTCACCTAACTGTTTGCACTGCCTCTAGTCAACCCCTAATTTGACTAATCCACTTTTTAATCCCCCCTGGGCTGTGCTGCCTGCAGACCCCAAAAAATCAAGATATCCTGCCTACCTTGCTGCCTGCGACTCCTCCTCTACCTGTGACGTCTCGCCTGCCTTCTCTACCACCGTTAATTGAGACAGAAATCATAAAATTTGGACTGTGTGAATTAGTATTTTGTCATCTTCCTCATTTGACTTCCTCTACCGGCCCCTGGAGAATGGGCTCCCCCTTTGGGTCTGGTTAGAGTTAGGGCTTCCTCTGCTGGCCCCTGGAGAATGGGCTCCCCCTTTGGGTCTGGTTCCTCCCAAGGTTTCTTCCTTCTAGAGAGTTCTTCCTCGCCACTGTTGCTTCTGGCTTGCTCATTGGGGGCTTTGTGTGGGGACAATGTAATGTTGTGAAATTGTGCTATACAAAAAAAATTGAATTATATTGAAATAATCACAAACAGTTATGTTTGCAGGTTCTGCATAAGGTGGTAGGTTCTCTAAAAGGAAATATATCTACACACACACACACACACTAATATATATATATAATTCAATAATATAAATATGGAAGGCTCACTCTCAATATTCAAGTCTAGACTAAAACACACTTGTTTAGCTGGACTCTATTTGTAGTTCTAGCTAACTGTTCACTCCCAGTTAGACCCATAGTGTGAGGTGTAGAGCTGGGTGGGGATCGGTGCCATATACAGTGGTACCTCGGTTCTCGAACTTAATCCGTTCCGGACTCCGGATTGAATCCTAAAAAGTTCGAGTTCTGATTGAGAGGGACAAGAAATAATGGAAAACCAATTAATTGGTTCCCGGACCCCCAAAATTACACCTAAATATGTTTTTTTAAGCATTTAAACACAAAATGAAAACAAGAAGAACATTTTTTTTCTAAATGGCTCCCAAAACAATAAAGATCTTACCCCAACATTACCCCTGTCCTGCCCTGATCGTCCGCGCCTTCCGTGTGCCACGCCTCCTCGTTAACCTCGCGTGGGATCCCCATGTGATCAGCTGTTTCTGGTTGTTGTCATTAGTCCTCTGTATTAAGT
>JABFEA020000017.1:3104976-3120061 GCA_019775915.2 Cyphomyrus plagiostoma | reverse complement strand
TGGCCTATGCTGGAGCGCGTCAGGCCGCAGCAGAGCTCACACTTACTCGTGGCCTATGCTGGAGCGCGTCCGGCCGCAGCAGAGCTCACACTTACTCGTGGCCTAAGGAGCTCTTCTTGGCGGTGTCCTTTCTCCCGGGGAAAAACATGCAAATTCCACACACATATACAGGTGGCATTTACTGTGTCTTATTTTGATAATCATTTAAGTATGTATATATTATTTTTGTGTGGGGTCATATCTGTAAGAAAAATTGGCATACTTAAATATTTTTTCCAGTACTTTTGTAATTTCTTGAATGATAGCTCCTTGATTGACTGACTGCTTTGCATTTCCTGATTGCAATTTGAATAATAATGATTTAAAGATGGCTCGTTGGCTCACCATGTAGCCTCCTGCCTCCAGGCTGCGAGAGGCTGCATCGTCTCCCTATTTTGTTTGAAGTTCCCCTGGGTAATATGCTTTCTTCCAATAGTGCAACGACATGCAGTTAGACCAACTGGCACTGTCAGTTTCCCTTCAGTGTCTCAGTGTGTATCTACATATATGTGCCCTATGATGGACTGGCATCCCATCCAGGGTGTACCCCAGCCCCGTGCCCTGTGACGGACTGGCATCCCACCCCAGCCTTAAGCCAAATTGCTTGGGACTATTTGCAGGTCCCTCCAGTAATCCTGTCCAAGACAAACAATTGGAGGTTGGCTGGATAGATTAATATGTACCATTAAATATATTTCATTGACCTCAATGTTTAGTGAAGATTTTATACATATTTTAACTAAAAAGGAGGTACATTTTTGTACAAGCTACAGTTGTCTGGTGGTGAGAGCTGGAGGTGAGAAGAATCTCCGAATATAGTAGCATGGGTGTTAATTAAGGAGGAAGATGGTGTTTGGTGTGTCGCACAAAAACAACACGAAAGAAGGAGAATCACTGAGCAGAGGGAGGGGGGGCATGTCCCACCCCCATCAGCATTCCCATCAGTATGTCATGTCAACTTTCAGGCTTTTGCTCATAGCAGCCTGCTTGGTCCTTTCTTCTCTGGCTTTCTGTAGGGCTTTTCCATCACCCCCCCTCCCCCCATCCCCCGATAATAGAGTCATCAGAATGAATATGTCGCTACGGAAACAATCATTTCTCTTTTTGAATTGCCATGGTTCTGCCTGATCTGCCGTGGGCTCCTCTAAACGACTTATAGCTGCCTCAGAGCCGCTGATTACGTTTCGTAATGCTACTTGTGTTTCACCTGTTGAAACAGATAAATGAGGAATTGATCTGCCCCTGATTGGACTGTTGATTAGGAGCGGTATGTACATCGGGGGGGAGATGCCGTTATTCAGAGTGTGCTAAATGGGGTATTATTTGCCCTTTGTAATGGATGTTTAATTACAATAGCTCTCTTTAAGGTAGCAAAATGAAATGTGGATTTACATCATTAATTTCTTTCGAAATTGAGAGAAATAATCAGCAAGCTTCATCTGCATCACGCGCAGTTATGTGCCGTGGTACCACACAGCCTCCGCCTCTCCCAGGCTACGCCGCAACGGGCAAAATAGGGCTCTTTGATCATTTTCGAGTTCCCCTTCCTTACGCCCGCCATAATCCCTGCCATGCGGAGGACTTCTCTGCGCTAATTCTCCCTGCAGACCGATCCAAACCTCCCACCTTCCTCCTCTCCCCCTCTCTGAGCATCCGGGGTGCATGACAGCGCCATGGTAAACATCTCCAGTCCTTCGCCAAAGCCACCCTGCTATTATACTGACTGAGGAGTTGTGCCCGCAGCAGAACTTTACTTCTTTACTGGTGTCGTTTGAGCCCCCGGTATGAGCTGGAACAGGGTCACAACAAGAGTGTCTGTCTTTCAGAGAAATGCTCCACACCGATAGCATACGGTAAAATATTAAATATTGTCTTTGTGTGGAAAAAATAGGGCAAATATGTTTATAGGGGGAGAGGATGAAAGAAGCGTATTTAGATGTTAAGTCCTGATCAGTTAACTGGTTAGCAGATAAATATACATGTAAAGAGGCAGGTGGCCTCATTCAAAAGGTGACCTCTGTGTGGTACCATAAAGCGAATGGAAGCATGGGAGAGTGACTGGTTGCCACATAATGATTAAAATGGGAAGTTTACTGCAAAAAAAACAAAGAACGGACTGGACCTTAATTCCAAAATGTAAGGAACACACTAAAAGAATTTTATAATTAGACTTCATCCAACAAGAATACATTCTTAGCCTAAACAAGGTGATAGCTAAACCAAAGCCTTTTTTTCCTGTAATATTTTCTTTGTTATATCCCTTGCATCTTTTGTTGTGTCTGATTATCTGCACCCGGAGACTGAGGAATCCTCCGCTCGCTCTCTGCTCAGACTGTCCTTGCTGATTGCACACGCCCGGTCGCCTGGGATTTCCTGACATGCATCACTGTCTCTGCGTGGTAATCCCGGTCTTTGTATTTGTATTTATTTTTATCTCTGCCGTCGTTGCGATTTCCCTTCTTGCCACTTAATGTAAAAAACACACACAGCTCCCCCAGCCCCCTGCTTGTCTTGGACTTTACAGTACCTATCAAACATTCCACTAAAAGTGCAGTTCTACCTTCTCGGGATTTCAAAGTTATCCTCTTGTTTAAATCTTTCTTTTTGTTCTTTTGTAAAAAAAAACGGTGCAGTGAATTTTGTTCTGTAGAATTTCGTTAGTTCAGCTAAAATTGCTTGTTGCCCTCTTCATTGCCACTTTGTAACCGGTTCGACTTTCCATTGGCGGTGCCGTCCCCAAGTGCTTTCCTATTTACATACCCCGGATGAGAACCTTCACTCACGTAGAAACTATTTCAAAGCTGTTAGCTAAGGCAAGTCACGGCATTGTTAGAACAGGCTGTATTATTCCACAGATATGAAGTTCTTGTAACTTTTTTTATTTTTCTGAATTTTTCTGAATTTTGATAGCACTTGTTTGACAAGTATAAAACAAATTTTGATTCTTATATATGTATTACTTAAAATGCATTTCACCTCTCAGTCAAAGAAAGAGTGGGAGGGAGCCCTTTGTTATTGAAATGAGCAAAAATTCGGCATTATTTCACATAAGAAAGGCAAGAAATCATTGCCAAAATTTTCAAAAATAATATTTGCACCTAAAATACAAACAATACTACAATGTTTAGGTTAGTTTCTCTAGCTACTGGTTAACTTTATAACTAGCGGTTAACTGATGCATTTCACTTTGTCTAGAAATGCACATTTTGTTTAAATAGCTATTCTATTAAATAGTCTATGACCAAAATCAATGGAAATAAAGCCAGTCTGCATGCCTCACTGGAAAAAGTTAACTTTGTCCGGGTGAGTGACGGGACAAAAGATGGAAAACGGCGCACTTTCAGTCGTCAATGCCGTGAGCTGAATGTTTTGCAAGCTTCTCAGATCACTGGATGTCACCTTCTGAAAGGTGATGGCATGCAGCAGTGCTGGCATCAGATTAAGCGGGATTTTTCGTTCTCATTGACGTAAATGGTTCCCAATCGCCGACACTGGTGAGTACATGCAAACAGACACATATTTCTTCCATCTTTTTGTATGAAGCGTTTTGCATTCTTTTTTCATTTTTTGTTATTATTTGTTATTTTGTGATATCTCAGATTATACCTTCAGGTTTGGCTGTATCTGAACCAAATTTAAGGCATGCATTCACTGCCGACCTTTTCTCTGTAGCCAAAGGGCTTTTTACCAGACAACATCCTGCTGTGACCTTTGTAGCTACATTTTTGTACCAAGGTCTTCTTCCCTCATCACACCAATTAGAGCAGAGAATTTGGTGCAGCAACGCTCACCTGCTTGTGTTCAGTCTTGCATCTGTTGTTGTAATTATCTTAGAAATTCTGGGATATCACCTTGAACCTGAGCTAAATTGAATTATACTGCTTGCTTATTGCTTATTGCCTTTATTGGCGGTTTTACCGGCCATGTGTTTGAGGTCCCAGGTAGCGTTCAAGCTGTTCATAACAGTAATTACTCTCCTGCAGGAATGTCGCCTCCCCCGTGTTTGTATGTGATGTTCCTGGGAGTTTACCTACTGCATGTCTGCCTCAGGTATCTGTAATGTAATTGCCTTTTTTTGCCCAATATGATGACAGTTTTTTGCAAACCATAATTTTGATTGGCTGTTTATATTTTAACATATGGGGGGTGGGGTGTCGGCCAGTAGATTTGGGATCTATGCCCATGTTTGTATTTTGTGATTACCCAGACTGGCACGGGTTGCGTGGCACCGTCGGTCCCTTGAGCAGTGCCATTTTTTCCAGCGGCCCCGGGGACAGTGGCTGTCTCTGCTAACTTTGCACTAAATGAATAGATTAAGATTAAGATTAAAAAGTTTATTGTCATGGTGCACGGCAAGGCAGTCAGTTACACCATAGGATGAAAATCTTATTCTGCATGTTCTGTCTGGCACAGTTGACACAGATAAAACATAAGACACAACATTGAACACAGAGTGCAATGGAAACATATAAAGATATATGTATACACACATATAAGCATAAATACACACATATAAGCATAAATACACACATATAAGCATAAATACACACACAAACACACACACACGATTTGGACAAAAGGATCAGGACACCTGGCCATTACACCTACAGGAACTTTTATGACATCATATTCTAAATCCATAGGCATCAATATATAGTTAGTCCCTCCTTTGCAGCTATAACAGCTGCCACTCTTCTGGGAAGGCTTTCCACAAGATGATGGAGTCTGTCTGTGGGAATTTTTGACTGTTCGTCCAGAAGAGCATTAGCGAGGTCAGGCACTGATGTTGGATGTGAAGACCTGGCTCACAATCTCCATTCAAGTTCATCCCAAAGGTGTTTGATGGGATTGAGGTCAGGGCTCTGTGTGGACCAGTCAAGTCATTCCACACCAAACTCACCCAACCATGTCTTCATGGACCTTACTTTGTGCACTGGGGCACAGTCATGCTGGAACAGAAAAGGGTTCCTTCCCCAAACTGTTCCCACAAAGTTGGAAGCATAGAATTGTCCAAGATGTCTTGCTATGCATATTTCAGAATTGTTATGCCATTCTATGCTTCTAACTTGAATTGGTGATTTGCCTGCAGGAGTGTCTGAGTAAGTGACTGGTGTGTGACTGTGCCCTGTGATGTGTTTGTGCCCCATCCAGGGATTTTCCCTCCATGTTGGGCTCCGGGCCCCTAAGACCCTGAAGAGGACTAGTAGTTACAAAAAAGAGAGCGATGGAAATGTGTGTGCAAGTTCACCACCTTCTTTGGTGGAGCAAAGATATGCACTGGAAGTCTTCATGGCATGAAGTTAACGATGAATTAGCAAAAACACATGAGGATATGTATTTTTCCTCAAGACAGCAAACTGTTTACCTCCATGTGGGGTCTGTAAAATGACCTGATGAGTATAATGCAAGATTTGCAGACTGGAGACGAGGAAATGAAGACTCTGGGACCCGTCTGCAGGGTTATTTGTTTGCAGCATGTAGACTGTAACCATTTCTGAAGATGGGCAAATATTACAATAAATTACACTGGATCCAGATATCTGGGGTCACTGCAGTGACAGCAAGTAGTTTAACTAATTTTGTTCTTACTGTGAAGTATATATTGTGGAGAACAGAATTTCTCGATCCGGTCCTCAGGGACAGATGGTGCATGTTTTTGCTCCCTGGGAGGAAAAATGTTGACTGTCTGTGGGTCCCCAATGACTGGATCAGGAAACACAGATGTAGACTTTTTAAAAAAGCAGTAAAAGTAATAGGCTTTTACAAAATCGGTCTTATTGTTGTATAAAATCTTTTAAGATTCAAGCAAGTGATTCTTTCGAGGTCTGCTGATATATTTAGTCATAAAGTTTTAAAGTATACCTTAAATGTTAAATTTAGTTTGTACCGGTCTTGAAACAGGCCATCTGTTTGATTTCACATTTTTTTTTACCCGTAATTTACTTTGACTTTGAACAGGACGAGAAGGATACATGTACAGCCCACATCTGTTTGAGCCGCGCTGATGTTAATGCTTCATTTGTAACCCAAGTGTTTGTTTGTGTTATTTAATCAATTATGTGATATCTTTAATGTATATTTACAATTATATATATCCATCCATGCATCTTCTGTAACTGCTAGTCTTGTTCAGGGTCGCGGGAGGGGTCCCGAGCCTATCCTGGGGGCCACTAACCCATCGCACGGCACATTCACACACCGGTCACTCACACACCGGTCACTCACACACCAGTCACTCACACACCGGTCACTCACACACCACTCACTCACACACCAGTCACACCTACGGGCAATTTGGTAACTCCAATTAGACTCAGCATATTTTTGGACTTTGGGGGGAAACTGGAGTACCCGGAGGAAACCCCATGACGACACGGGGAAAACATGCAAACTACACACACATTGAGTCATGGCAGAGACTCAAACTCTGCACCCAGAGGGGTGAGGCGACAGCATTAACCTCTCTGTTTATTCATGTATGTAACATACAAAGAGAATAGCAGCTGGTTGGTCTGCTTCCAGGGGCCTGGACCAATTGGGGGTTAAGGGTCTTGCTGAAAGGGGCCACACGAGTCTGCCACCCCAGGATGTGTAACAATATACTTGTTCCATGATAATATATCACTGCGATGGGCTGGCCCCCCATCCAGGGTTGTTCCCTGCCTCGTGCCCGTTGCCTCTGGGATCGGCTCCAGACCCCCCGCGACACAGTAGGATAAGCGGGTTGGAAAATGGATGGATGGTTGGATAATATATCATCATATATGCGGCATGTACTTAGGCAGAGAGATGGATAGTTCCGGTCCAGAAAGTTAAAATTCAGACCAAGATTTTGTTTCAACCAATCAGTTGAGTCCTCTGTGACTCTTTATACTGAACTGGTTGATTGAAACAGAATCTTGGATTTTTCACTTTCTGGACTCCAGCTGTCCACCTCTGTACTTAACTGAAATGTGAAAGAGGAAGCAGGAGAATTCTGGCAGCCGCATGAAAGCCTTCTTCCATAATTAAGACCTTCTGCGCATCGAGGTGCATGGGGCTTGTCGTTGCCCATCATCCACACAAGTGAAACCTTTTCTCGTTGTGTCTGGAGAAATCTCGCAGTACCCATAATCCTCTGTTTTTGTTTTGTCTACCCTGCCTTAATAATTAATTTCCCCATTTACTGGTGGGTTTTGACATATGACATGAAGTCTAGGCTACATCACAAAGGTCGCCTACATTTTTCTTTCTTCCTGTGATATTCCTTCTTGCTCCCTCACACAGGGCCAGCAGAATATATTATAAACTGACATGTTTTTTTTTTGTTTAAAATGACATTTCCTTTGAAATATTATCTACAAACATCAAATTGTACAAAAAGTTTATTTTTAGTTTATTTTTAACCATCCTTGTCTTCCTTTCCTCACTTCTCTGCAGTCATTTCTTTTTGCGTGTGTTGGTGAGTGTGCACGACATTATAATGCTTTTTAAAAGGTTTGTTCCTATTAAATGGTGGCATTTACAAGGAAATTTACATTTCCAGAACTGGAGTCGGTCGTAAGCACAGGATGGCTCAAATGTGTCCATGTCAATTAATATGCAGGAAACTTCAGAGAAGACCAGCCAGGCCCCTGATGGGACTGTCTTGTCGCCCTTCATATCCGCAGAGAGTTGTGCCTTCGTCCCTGACAACTTACATTCATACTTCTGTCATCTGGAACTTCACATACAACCAGGACCCACAGAGTAATAAAATTTAGCAGCTGGGTGAAATGTCAGCCTGGCCTTTTCCACGATGCACCGATTCAAACAGAGTCAAATGTTTCATTTTGCTACGCCAATTGCCAACATTAGCTTAATGGAAACTGTACAGAAAGAGAGACACGTGTCAATATCCTTTATTTTATTTATTTATACATGGCCTCAGAAAGGTAGGCCACAGGGAGTTTAAAAAGACGACGATTTAACGTTAAGCGAAAATTTATAGTTCAACGTTATATATAAAGGTAATCATTAAGCTGAGGGTCTGACATCTGAACTCCTGCTTTTGCGATCACATGACTTGTCTTTTGGGAAATGGTCGTATGCTTAATGCTTAAAACACAGTCCCACCATTTAGCTTTGCCAGCCGCCCCTCAGAAAGGTTGTGGGGATTCTCTCTCCTCACCGAATGTCAAGCTGTGTCGTTCAGGAATTCTACATATTGTCAGTGACATTTAGTTCTCCCTCGTCTTGCATTTCCTATACATGTCTAGCAGTTATTTTGTCCATCTGCCGTAACATATAGGGCCTTTGAGGTCATAATATGTAAATGACCTCAGGCACGAACGTGGACATAAAAGTGAGATGGGGGGCTTTGTCCCTGTAAACAAGGGAAGGTCAGCCTATAATTGCAAACCACTGCCTCAGCCTACAATCTCCAGGGTGTAACAACAGATTAAATACAAATAAAAATAACGATACGAAAAGGTAAGACTTTTTCTATAGGTGACACAGCCTTGTTTTCCACATCCATCCATCCATCCATCCATCCATCCACTTACTTTGTAAAAACACTCACCCCATGTTCCACACTCCATGAACAGACATTCTGTAACTGAAACCTATGTAGGTACCATCTTGGGGCATGCACACACACACACACACACGCATGTACACACACGCGCGCATGCACACACACATACATGCACACACATGCACGCACACAGACGCGCATACACACACGGATGCACAAACGCACATGCACATTTCCTCCAATCTGCTATCACTAAAAGCTATTTACAGTCACAAATTTACCTCATTCAAATGTCTTTGGATAGTTCAAGGAAACTATTTTCCAGTAAAGCAGTAAACACACAGGCAAGGAAACATTTTTTCTACTATTTCAGGACAATTTCAAATACTAAACAAAGCCCAGTGTTACACTGCATACAATAGTGGTGCCTTTGTTTTCTTGCTTTATGTCTTCTCATATACGTGCCACAGTTAAACAGAAACTTACTCGTCTCCACAGTCAATGCTGCCAGTGTGCATCGTTAAATTTGACCTTCCGCAGTGTGAGATCATAAACCACCTTACTCAGAGTAACAACGGCCGAAGGAAAATTACCCAAATGTGAAGAGAGTTACTGATCATCTGTGATAATATTTATAGTCTGTACTCCTGCCTCAGAACCCAAAGAAACCCACAGGACACATATAAACATACTATTCAAGGGAGAGATTGCTTATTTTTTCTTTAATATGGCAGCTATGGATTTCACTGGGATTTTATTTGAATCTCTAAATACTACAGTAACTTCAAAGCATTTGGGGCTTTACTCGACACAAACTTGTAACAGCTTCTGAAGGTAATTATACATAGAAAAATCCATGAACAATTGATAAGGGCACATATGGAAAATTAAAGGCTAACAGTAAACAAGTCTCAGATTTAATCTGACGATTAGCATATTAAAATATCTTCGCCTAGAAACACTGACTGGATTTGGAAAGGCTGGGAAACCCATGAGGGATACTAATTCAGATTTGTTGAGACTGTGATCAGATCATAGCCCCAGCATCTTGAGAACACAAAAACTTGATATATATGCATTTTTACACGTGACCTTTCTTGAAATGAATGATTGCATACAAGCCCCTGGAGAATAGAATTTATGCCAGTCCATTTTCAGGAATAGGAAGGCAGTGATTGTCAATATCTGTGTTGTGCAAGTAGATCGTTCAGTGTTATCTTATGCTGCCTGCCCCCAATGTTCCCGGGATGGGCTCTGGTCCCCCGCCACCCCATTTGGGATTCAGTGGTTTCAGAAAATGGATGGATGGATGGATGGATATATTCATTATGGGGACCTGAGAAATGCCCATTTGGTCCCCATAAAGGTAACATAAACTTGATACACACATACACAGCATTTTCATTATATATATATATATATATATATATATATATTATTTCTTTTTTATTATTTTTTTTTAAATACTAATTGGAACCAATCACTTCATCCACTTTAAACCAGATTATCCTCTGGACTTGTTTCCATTGCCATTACAGATACAGTATCTGTAAAAGGTTTCAGAAAACATAATGGGGTATAAATAAATATTATGTTAACCAGATCTGGCCTGCTAATTCCTGAGTGAGTTTCTGTCAGATATCAAACTCATACACTTAAGGTCCTTTTTATTACACGCGTTTGAGTGTGTTCATACTTGTTCTGTAACATGTAGCTCCTGTGATTAAAAATTCAATCCAAAATGTCTTTGTGCCCTGTAAACCTACTCCTTCATTTTTCCGAAGCAATGTTTGCCACAATTACTGCAAATAATTCATTTGTCAACTGGGCATAATGAAAAGTGTCATTTGAACACAATGTGAAGTCAAAAAAGCTAAACAGACAGCCTACAGCATCAAGATATAGACAAACGTCACACATTCACATCAAAAAGAATGCAGTTGTACTGAATACTGATTCTGCAGAGTCACTTATTAAAGTCAAAGTTCCTTTATTGCCAACTTAACTCTATGATGCATGGGTCATACAGTGCGATGAGATTATTGATGTGGTATGTTTCGCTAATCATTCTGAAAACAGAAACCACTCAAAATGCTTACAAATTAAAATACTATACGTTTTGTCACTATAATTTTTTTTGTTTAATGAATCGCATTATCCAAAGCAGAATATAATTTTCTCTGTATGTAAATTAAAATAAATTGATTTTTATTTATTATTATTTTATTTTTTTTGATTGGAGCAAACAAGTTGACATACCTTGATCAATCAAACAACAGTAACCCCCATCTTATTCTGTGGGTATAAAATGTGGGTCTTAAAACTTTGATTGCTACAATTTGTTGCTTTCATTTTGATGACAGATTATTTTAGCGAGGCCCTGTTGCATTAAGTTTCACTGAGCTCCTCGCCAATAGATCAAAGGATGCATTTTATGCAAATATGCTCATTGTTTATTCAGAATACATTCATTCTAAGGTGTAATAATGACATGAAAGCCACCCATGTCACCTCAGGAGAAGCGACAAATCTGTCTAAGATGACGGAGGACAGCAAGCTTTGCCTTGCCCGCTGACGGGAATTTATCAACTTGATGTCAAAGCCTCAGAAGAAGATGGTTTGTTTTTTGTTTATTTGTAATGTTAAAATCACCTCTCAAGATATGACTGTGTTTTCAGGGACGTAATCTCATACAAAGAAAAAAATATATAAATCAGATGTTATTGCCGATGCAGCCATACATATATTTCAGCATTCATTAGCATACCTTGAATGACAAACTCACAGTCCTGTTTCGAATCAGTTAAACAAACAACTCAGTCATTAAAATAAATAGCCATGTCTTCACTGCCTTAATGAATTCTTTAAAATTTATTTTGTTGTATTGCTTGATATGATGCAGTTAATGATGAATACTGCAAAATGTGTTTCCTTTAAAGCCTGGGCATACGAAGATGAGAACTCTCACAATTCCAAGGTCTGATTCCCATCTCTGGCTGTGTATGTGTGTGTGTGTGTGTGTGTGTGTTTGGTCCAGTTATACATTACATTGTGGGGACCATTATTAATGTCCTCACAAGGGGAACTTAATTTTTATAAAAATCTGTGACTGCAATCAAAGAACTAAAAATGCTGAAAGACTTTACTTTATTTGGTTCCTTATCATTAAGGTTAGGGCTGGGTAGGGTTAGGGTTAGGGTAAGGGTTAGGGTTAAGGTTGTCACTGTTGGGATTGGGGTTTTGCCCACAGAATTGAATGGACCCCCCAAAGATATGAGTACAGGTCTGTGTGTGTGTGTCTGTGTGTCTGTGTTTGTGTGTTTGTGTGTGTATGTGTGTGCGTGTGTGTTTTCTTTCATAACCTGCAGTGCAAAATCACTTGGGTTTATCAATATATATATACAATATATCATTCAATATAGATTCCCTATCCAACACACAGGACACAAAATATTGAAAGTTTGTACTTTCGATAAATAAATAAAAATTAAAAATAAATAAAACGACACACTTTTGGTGTGTAGATACTTAAATGGAACATCTTTGGACTAGAGAATATTCCTTTGAGGACATTCCTGCGAAATCTAACAAGGGCTGTCATTAGGAATTTGCAACAATCAGTCACGTTTTACACAGGCTTCATAAGATGCAGATCCAAAGTTGTCTAATAAACTTTTATTGCTGTTGGTATCTCAGTGTTCTAAAAATAAATTAGTGGTCAATGAGCTGTTTCGGAGAATAAATGTGAACAGCAGGCCAGACTGATAATGTTACCAGCACATGGAAAACACATTATATTTCACTGAAATTAGTATTGGGGGATTACTTTGAGCTTCTGAAATGAATAATAATACAATCTTTTTGCAGCTTCCCTCGTTGGCTGTCTTTGTCTCACTTTATCTCACCCTGGTCCGCACCTGTAAAACCTGAACTGAATTAAGCCATATTTCGAGATGCTGTCGTAGCCATTTTATGTAATATTTGCTGCTAAATGCATAGCTAAATGCCTCATATGTAGGGATTCTTGAAGTGTCTCTTTGTGTTTTCTGTGGAAATGTTTAAACTGGCAGCACATATAACGTCTCTTTAAATGAGCAGGTCGCAGGTGTGAGTTTGAGGGAGCTCTTGATTATAATAAAAAATACACATATATAGACGTATAAATAAAACTGGCTGCTGCCGGCAGTTTCTGAAATTGAGTTGCCCATTCCCATCAGGCTGAAGATGGGAGGAAAACCATTTCTAAAGACAGTGGCCTCCATCAAGACATGATTGGACAGTCAGTGCACCAATAATGGCAACTTGACATCATTTTGCTTCTTCCCAGAAGTCCAAAACGTTCTCCAACGTGCCTTAAAAAAATGCAGAACAAGGGTAGTGTATGCGGGGCGACACAAAGGAGCTGTGCGATGCACCAAACAAAAATAAAATCTGCCTGTTTTAGGTTTGTGATGAATGGGAGGACAAGAGAAACATTTTGGACAAATCGAGGGGCAAAAGCATTGGAAGAGAATGGCATTCCAGCCGTGAAGCATGGTGGTGGGAATATCTGGGTTTGGGGCTGTTTTACAGCCTGCGGGGGCCGGCCGGCTCGCAGTAATTGGGGGAGCAGTGACTTCTAGGTTATACCAGAAAATTCCAAAGAGCGACAGGCCATTTGTCTGTGAGCTGCAGCTTCACAGAAAGTGGGTCACGCGATGAAGCGGCGCTTCGGAACGGCAACGGGCTTCATGACAGGATGAGCGTAAAGGCTCATTTCGGATGGTCACGTCCTCGATGTAGCCCCATCTGAAATAAGGCGGAATGACCTAGAGTGAGCAGCTCATGCCAGACAAGGCAAAAATATCAGGTGAAGCTGATCTGCAAAGAGGAATGAGCCAAAAGCTTATGTGCAGAGATTATCAACAGGTACAGAATGTGATTTCTGTTAGAATATGTGCTATAATTTGTATATCAAAGATGTCAAAACCCCCAGCACAACGCTTGTGTTTTTTCACATATAATTTTTGAAAGAGTGCTGAGTCTTGTCTGAAAGATATCTGCAAATGAAAAGTAATGAGAACAATAAGTGAAAGATGATTTTATTTTTTCTTAACCTCTCTATTGTGTTGTCTTAAGCTTGGAAAAAACAAAGTTCCGCAGTACGACTCTGGTTTTCTTCATTGAACAACAAATCGACTGAATGCATTTGCGTCACGTTTTCTCTTTACAATTGTTCACATACTACCAGTGAAAGAGTGAAGCGAAACAGTACAGATGAGTCATAAAATTCATAAAACCAATTATAAGGTTAAAAACAACCAACACCTAAGGCACGATTAAGAAAAAACCTTCCCAGGTGTACAAAGACTATTTCGCCCGTCTTACCATTATTAATTTGTGCTTGCTCTACAATAGACAACCTAAAGATGACCTTGCGCTACAATGAAACCTCGCACGGTAATTGTGTTCTACAAACAATGCAACCTAATGCATCCACATCGCAGTCGGGTCTCTCTTGAGAGGCCTTTGTTGTAATTGCGTCTACTCATATAGGGCTTGTTCTTCTTTGAAGAAAACAATGCATCAGACAGATGCTACAGGTCCAAGACCCACAACGAGACCCAGATGAGGATGCTTTTATCTTAACTTTTTCAGCAGAGAACATCCATGAATTCATGTGACCAAACTGAAGCAAAGGACCTGGAAAAAATCTTGTTTGGATACTCAGTTAGGTGTGTACAGGCAGGCGTGTAAAGAACATGGTGATTTCGAAAGGGCTGCCATAAAGCCTATTAGATTAAAATCTGGGTTAAATACAATGGGTTGTAATAATGAACTCACATATTACTTTGTGATGCTAGGGAAAACATTGTGATGCTTTAGTGATTGTCGGCCGGAGGTATAGAACAGTAACGTAGGAAGTCACTTTTATTATTACTTTATTATTATTCTGATTGTATTATTACTGTTCCAATGTCCATAAAAATGAAGCTTAAGGCTTTGGGGAATGGATCTCGTTCGTACCCTGGGGACTGCCTGTATTCTCTGAACTAGAATCAATCAATATGGTGGATTTGAAAGTTTGCTGTATGAAGAAGACCTAAACTTAAATAAAAAAAAAAACAGCAGAATGCAATATGATGCCTTTATAGCCTTGTCGCTGTATTTTTGTCAAGAATATCTATGGCACGCAGCCACAGAAGAATGGGGCAGAGTGTAGTACTGTCCCCGCAATCACACGGCCTTCATTATGGGGACAGTCACCATGTCACCTCCTCAAAATGAGACTGAAAAACAACAAATACAAAACACAATCTGAAACATGCCTTTAAGCTCTGGGGGCTGTTTTCATAGGATTTAAAGAACAAATTCAGCAACCTAAATCATATTCCACAAAGCTTTAATAATGTGCTTATTATTATTATTATCCATACATCCATTTTCTAAACCGCTTATCCTGCTGGGTCGCGGGGGGTCCGGAGCCTATCCTGGAAGCAACGGGCACGAGGCAGGGAACAACCCTGGATAGGGGGCCAGCCCATCACAGGGCACACTCACACACCAGTC
>JABFEA020000017.1:3093740-3104876 GCA_019775915.2 Cyphomyrus plagiostoma | reverse complement strand
TATTATTATTATTATTATTATTATTATTATTATTATTATTATTATTATTATTATTATTATTATTATTATTATTATCACATTTAAATAATGTGCATAAAGCTGGAATGAGTGCACTTTATCGTGTAGTTAATTTACTTAAAGAAGTCTTGGAGACGGATTGCCTTTGTAAAAACAAGCCCTGTTTGTTAATACCTGTAACGTATAACCTGTTTGTGTTGCTGCCCTTTGCTGTGTGAATGTTTAGGCAGCTGAGATCATTTTTCTGAGCGACATCATAGGTCGCTCAGCATCCCCGCCAGCACTGACATCCTACCATGTGTTTCTAACCAGGCAAAAAGGCCGTTTGTGTTTGCATCCTCCTATCTGAGTATTAGCTTTTCAGATGGCCAAATATTTTACCGTTTCTGACCAATTATTCTATGCTATGTTCTCTTCCTAATGCAAAAGCAAAACTTAAACGCCATTTCTTAGAACTCGGTAATTAAATGAACATCAGACCCCCGTGGTATAAAGCGTAGAGATGCAGCCGTTGAAAATTGCCCAGATGCTGTAAGCTTACTCTCGAAGCCTATGGCAGCAGTTAGGGTTAAACTGTTTCCAAATCATTAAAAGTAGTGGGTGGATGCCAGAGGCAGGATAAATGAGTCTGGGCTCTTCTACAGGCCAGAGTCACGCCCGCAATGTGATAGAGGTGTCAGAGCCTTTGGCTACCACACAGGTTGCAGGAAATGTAAGCAAAGTACATTTAGTCTTGCATATTATAAATAATTCACATCTTATTGTGTTATCAGGTTGGTTTGTTGTGCTGAATAAACGTTTTTCTTACATTTTAATTTTTAAGCAAAGTTATGAGGAAAATGTGATTACCATGATCATAAAAGTAAGTTTATTCGGCTGTTGCAGGACACTGACAGTGATTTGCAGTTCACTAACATTGTTGATGTTTTTTAAGGCATTTTCTTTTTTGGATGGAGGGGGGGGTGGAGATTATTGGCACCATCATGTGTCACTATGAAGTGGGAAATATAAGCACTACAAGTGATCTGAACAATTCAGCACCCGACACGTTTATGAATGTCCATTTCAGTATTTCACATTCGGTAAGGCTTCACATTAAGTGCACCTTCATAATTCATTCATTATGCATTCATAGAACATTCAGTGCACCTTCATAATGCATTCATTATGTATTCATAGAACATTCAGTACACCTTCATAATACATTCATTATGCATTCATAGAACATTCAATGCACCTTCTTAATGCATTCATTATGTATTGATAGAACATTCATAAGCAGCATGCAAGTACACCTTAACATCCTAACATCCCTTAACAGCTTTAATATACATTAATAACAAACATTACATGATTATACAATTATAATGTTTGTTATTATTATATAATGTTTGTTATTACATTGTATATTACAGCTGTTAAGGGATGTTTATGAATGTTTTATGCATACTTAATGAACACATTATGAAGATGCACTGAACGTTTTATGAATGCAATATAAAAGCATTTTGAAGGTGTACTTAATGTAAAGTGTCACTTCACATGCTAATAAAAAAAATAATTTATATTTGTGTTGACAAAGCGAGTTAAACTCAATACTGGTGACCAGTGATCTATAGGTCACAGATGTCTTGAGAGATTCGATGTACTTTGACACAGGTTTGAAAGCTGGTCTCTGTAAGCATCCTGATGTGCTGTTATATAGCGCTGCTGGCCAGTCGCTGTACATGTGTTTGGTGTCTTTTTTGCTTTGTATTCTCACAGACTGGTGCAGTCAGTCACTTTCAATACTCAGGTGGTCCAATCCTTTGAGAGGATCCTCACAGCATTCTACTAACCTACATGCAGCAGTGAATGCAGTAGAGATGTCAGAACCTATCCGGGTTTGTTAGTGGTTCATGGTCAGTGATTCTTCTCCTAAATCCCAAGATGAAGTTCAGGGCTTTTGGAAACGCCAGTACCTGTAGGTATCTCATGCATGTGTTTTTTCATAGCCCTATAAACACACACACACACACACACACACACACTCATGAATGGACTGTCCATCTCTATGGGCATAACCCTAATCCAATGACAAGCTAACCTCTACCCAACCCTAATCTTTTTGTGTTTTGATTGCAGTAACAGTTATTTATAGAATTGACAAAAAAATGCCCCCCGACAATGTCAAAATAACTGTTTTTTATTACAATGTGTGTGTGTGTGTGACAGACACACATTGTAATAAAAAACAGTTAAAAAACTGTGACAGACACACACACTCACACACACACACGGGCCACTCGTGTGGCTGCTTGTTCCTCTGGCTCTGTAAGTATAATACATCTAGCTGCAAACAATGATATATGATAACAATTAGCGGTGAACAATTAGTCGCTAAGGGAGCAAAGTAACGTATCGACCGGGAATCAAAACTTAATTGTCCCCGATGTGGAGCGTGTTTTCTAGAATGACCTCAGACGGTTTGATTGTTACTTTGCTTTAAAATACTGGGTCTGAGCTTAGTGGTTTAATGGATACACAATTCACAGAAATTTGGTTTACAAGGGACAGACAGGCTTAAATCCTGAGAATTAATGTGCAAATGCAAATATGCAGTACTCTGCCGAATCTGTAGGAATGTATGCGAGCCTGCATTCATGTGCACAACTCCTTATGTGCATGCATCTGGAATGTAACTTGCAGTTTAAAGTTTTGTGAATATAACTGTTCTTTATTTTATAGACATATGTACTTTGAATATTCTGCTACAGCATAGTGAAGCCCATTTTAGTTGGCATTTTTGTTGCTGGGATCAGAGTCACAAAGCCATCCATTAGTTAATCCATACTCATATGCAATGATTTTCTGCCCTTTAAAATGCAGACTCCACTCCTTTAATAAGTGGCACCAGAAGAGTAGTAATAATAAAAAATACATTTTAAATGCTACTCAATTTCTTATTTGCTAATCAATATCAGTCTGAACTTTTCAGAAATGAAGGCAGTAACACAGCACTGGAAAATTCCCAGCGTTACTTTGTGTCCCTGTTTGCTCGTCTTATTTTCTAAAGGAACATGCAGTTTTTCTAAGTTTTAATGAACCAGTCTGGAGACACAAAGTGTCAGTAGATTTCTCACTGGTACTAGGTTCTCCTGGGACTTGGCCAAACTGGCACAATGCAGGGAACATAATATATGGGATGCCCAGGGGTGTGGTACCCGGGGGGGACTGTAGGGTGTGTACCCCCCCAGTATTTCATTTGGCTTGATTCATTCCCCCAATAAACACACCGGTGTGTTTAAATTATTAATTGTTGCCGCCCCCCCACCGCAATCCTACACCGTATCCATAACACGGCATGAGGGGGCAGGTCTGCCATTTCTGGGATCCCCTCGAAAAGTCACATTTGGTCCCGCCAGCTCTAGTGTACTGACTGTTTGGGGCCAACAGGGGGCACCCAAGGCTCGGCGGCCCCACGCAAATGTGTGGCAAACACCATGCCAGCAAACCATCTCGCATAATCACAAAGACTGCAGCAGGAAATGAGAGTGCGGAGGGAGCAGACCCACACCAAGGTGGAGGGGGGGCATGGAGAAGCTGGGATCCGAACCCAAACGCCTCGGGGTGCGAGGCTACACTGCTACCCACTGAGCCCAAATATTAACAATCAGCCCAAAATCAAATTAAAATATTCATTCCTTGCTTGCCTGCCCCCCCAAACGTAAATGCATTCCACAGAATAAATGAGTATTACTGACATCTTCTGAGAAAGCAAAATAACCAGCTGGCCATCAAAGGCTTTTATTTCGAAAGAAAAAATGAAACACCAAACATTAAGCTAAAGTAAATATTTGATCAAGGCAGCCATAAAAAGATATTGTAATATTGGCTGTTAAATACATAAATAACGCAAAAATGTATTAATTGTGTTTTCCTTGAAACAAAACAGGCAAATAAACAATAACCCAAAGCTAATTTGGCACTACTCAGCTGTGTTAGCGTTAATATCTCTGGCGAAACAGCATCTTCATGAATGGTGAGTTTTAGATTTAGATTTCACAAGAATACACATGTTTTCCGCTTCCATAAGGGCATTATCTTTCAAGTCTCTTACTAGAATTCAGAGTCCACTCACAAATATGACATTGAAATGCTACTTCATATATATATATATATATATATTCGTATATATATTATAATGATTGGATTTAGGTACGTAGGGTGCATTCAATACATGCACTTTAGAATGGAGTTATTATCCACAGATTGAAATTATGTTTCTAAAATACACTGATGCAATGTAATTTAAAACTAAGAAATGTGTATTCTGACTTCCAGTGCAAAATTTATAATATCAATTTTGACTGAATTGCAACGATGACCCTTTATACTTCTGACCACATTGTGAAGTGCAACTGTAATAGAGAGCAGTCTTCCTGGAAATACATGGCATGCTTTTTTCTTTCTTTCTGAAACACAGCATTACTGGCAGTTAAATACGTTACGAGTGCTTTGTTGCGGCTTCCAAGCCATTGCCAACATAAGGATTCTGGCATGATTATTCTATGGAGGCGAATCAACTCATATTATACCGGCCATCTTTGTCCTTGAACTCCTTCAAGTTACAGGTTTATTACAGAAGCAATAAAGTTTTCAGAGTCTCTAAGTACTTAATTCTGAGAAATTCAGAAAATATGTCGTACTAATCATCCATCTTCGATACCCGCTTGTCCTGTTCAGGCCCGTCCCAGAGGCTACAGGCGCAAGGCAGGGAACAACCCAGGATGGGGCACCAACCCCTCACAGGGCATAGTCACACACCTACAGCCCATTTTCCTCAGCGTGTTTCTTGATTGTGGGGGGGAAACTGGAGTACCCAGAGGAAACCCTATGATGACATAGGGAGAACATGGGCAAACTCTACACGCTTGGAGCCAAGGCACAGACTCGAACCCAGGACCCAGAGGTGTGAGGCACCAATGCAGCATCAAGCTGATCAATATGTGCTGATTCAGGGTGGTACACTGGCTCATGCTGTACCTGGGCATCTGGCTCTCACCCCCATGTGACGTTTAGTTAGGCTAACTGGTGTCACTGAATCGCCTGTAGTAAATCACTAGTAAAGGACACGTTCATGTATGCCTGCAGCTACAGAATTCAGATCCAATTTTCTAATACCTGTTTTTGTCAGTTTGGCGGCCAGTATCAAGGATAGAAAAACTGAACTGGGCCGGGGGTGGTTTAAAAGGTTAGGAATGTGAGGGGTTACTCAGCTGGTTCTGATGCTGTACCTGTAATCAGTAGGTTGCTGGTTTAAATCCCTGACTGATATCCCCATTGGGTCCCAGCGCAATGCTTGCTCCATATATTGGCTTACCCTCCCTCTCTTCTTAAAAACATACATCACTTTGGAGGAAAGTCTCATCTAACACAATCATTGTAGATGATCATGAGAATCTCTGTGATAGAAGTAAAAGCAGGATATACTGCTGAAGTCAGGTAATGATCCATTTACTTGTGCTGCATGACTTATCATATAAAAGGCTCCTGTTATTGTCTCAGGTCAGCTTCTTACACGTTTTCCTTCTTCTGAATCTGTATTTTGTGTTTTCTCTTCTTCCCAGTCCTCTTAAACCACCCCCACCCTCGCTGCCAAATAAGCTCCCTGTCACTGCACCCCCACGTGTTCGGAACACGGATTAACCCCACCTGTCGAGATGGTATTTTCACCATGTGACGTTGCTCAGGGAGAACATCAAAGCAATGAAAGGATACCAATAAAATACCTATAAAGTCACATGTGGGTCATGTGACCTAGAATCACCTGCAGTTATGAACAGCAAACACTGCACATCGACTCTAAAATGCTCTCACTCATCCTTCCTGAGAACTGAGCAAACAAACGAGCTTGATCATGGACAATAATCATGTCTGGTAAATTTCTTTCAACGCATCCGTTCATTTTAATATTTTTAATTGAGAATAGCCTACTTTTCCCCCCTGTATAATATGATTACACTTTATTTACATTTAATCGACCGAGTCTTTGAATCCAAATGTCATTCAATTAGTAAGAATTATAGAAATACAATTATTTTTAATGGCAGTCCGTAGATAAAATTTTAATAGCCACACTGTCTTAGATGCCGGTCACAGGCAATTGGTTGTGAAGTTCTAAAATCGATGTGGTAATGAACATTTATGGATGGAGTTGTATAAGGATCAATGCTGTCTGGCAAACGGGTTGCTAGGCTGCCAACGTGAGCAGCAGCTGAGGCCGGAAGTGCTGTGAAGGTACGGTCAGTACGCACCGCGCTTTAAGGGGCTCGCCAGCTCCCGAGCCGGCTGTTATTACATTACGTGAAATTGAATTAAGTTGCGTTTCCGTGGTAGTTGATTAGACAAGCTAAAAAATTGCCAGCGGACGGAACCGGACGATTACTTGGCGCTAACAAATGGAATCAACTGTTTACTGCGCAAGATATGAAATGATTGGGCAAGAATTGTTTTAAAGCTGTATCTCCGTCAGGGTGTGTTCGCAATGTAACTCGACATGACACATTTTTTCATGTTTCACTTAAATGTTTATGAATGTAAGTAAAAGTCGAAAGGCTTTGTTGTTTACGTTTATATTGTGCATTACAAATCACTAAAAATAAACGTCATGTTATGGTCATCTAAAGCAGTAAAAGGAAAGAGTTGTAACGGCTAAATCGTTAGCTACATCGCTTTTTAAATAAACAGCACACAGGGAACTTAAATCAGTAGATATAAAATGACTTAATATGCAGTAATTAATTTCAACTGACTGTGCAGTCTCCTGCAAACAAAATAGCAACAATACAATGTGTTTTTTCAGATGTAATTTGTGCATATATTTTATATCTTTTTGTTAACTTTGGGGTCAGTGTGTCGCTCAGTGGGCTACGCCTGTGTGCCTGTAATCAGAAGGTCACCACTTCAAACCCAGCCTCAGCACGTCTACAGGTCCTTGAGCAAGGCCCTTAACCCCCAGCTCCCTGGCTGCTGCTACGGGTGGCTGCCTTTCGCGGACAGCTTACTCTACAACGAGCAAGTTGAGGGAGACAATTTCCCCATGGGAATTAATAATGTATCTGTTATTAATCTTATCATTTTTTTTATTGAATGCATGTTGAAGGTCAACAGAATGCAACGTACTGTACTTTTTGTACAAAAGTTATGTTTTGAATGCTGTAAGCCATAGAATAGAAGCGATTACATGTCAGTTTCACAACAGTCCAGAACTTGCAGTTTGATTGCAATTTCAAGGCAAATTTAATTGATAAATGCTACATTGCATCAATCAGGGTATCAATGCAACTTCACACACTTTTTGCAATGGTGGTTCATAATTGCACTATACCTAAGAAAGAATCTATATTTCTTGTTGTATAACTAACTGCATTTGCTATTATACAAGCAAGACACTAAATGGTTATTATCTGCTAAATCGCTACAGTTGGTCCAAGGAAAAGACAGACATTGACGGTCTTCCGTTAGTAACGTAAATATGCAATACAAATGCTTTAAAGATCAAGGAAAACTGCCATGACACAGAGATCAAAATTTGATCTTTTCAAACTTCCAGACAGCCATGAATGCAGTAAAAAATACAATATCCTATTTAATTGTAATTGACATTCCATTGCTTACCATAACAAAACAAGTGTTATAACAGTGAATTGGTGAGATATACTTTTTAGGCAGCCAAACAAACTAAAGATCTTAGTGTATGATTTACTATACATGCTTATATTTATCAATTACAGTTTTTGTTTGTCAAATTATATAAAAAAAAATAACAAATATGCTCAAGCAGATGATTCCCTGCTTACTAGCTGCTCTTCACCATTCCTCCAGATCCCTGGTGTTTCTTGCACCTAATCTGAGTCCTTGTCCTTTGACTTGTGGCTCACCTGACAGTTCTGGTCACTGCCTTTCTGATTAACACTCTCTGCCTGATGGTTTAAAAGAAAATAAAGCAACTCTGCCCGCCATTGAGAGGAATTCCAAAGTCTTATTAATGCATGTCTACCAAAGTCAATTTAGCTTCAATCAAGACAAAGGAGTTTTCCTGAGGACCAGGCTGTTAAGTCATGAGTCATGTCGGCCTTCTAATGGAAATGGCTGTGGATTAAAGCACTTTTTGCCTGAAAACTAAGGTGAGAGACCTGTATTCTACATTAAAAATACTTGTTAAGATCCTCTAGTCCTGGAATAATTAGAGGAACATAGACCTTGAAAAAACACATAAACAATAGATGAAGTGTTTCACTACAACTTTGGCAACTTTTGCTTCCCCACGTTAGTTTACGACTGAAGAAATATGTGTATGTGTATATATATATATATATATATATTTTTTTTTTTTCTCGTTAAAATGCAATTTACCCTTCTGTCCGGTAAACACAGCTTTGAATTTTTGCTGCAAACTATAATAAAATTCCAGATTAGAAACTGAAGTTGAAAATGCCGTTTATCGATCTGCGCAGTAGACCCTTCAAATACACTTCCTTTCAATAAATATATCTTCTTCCATGCAATTAATGCGGCAGAAGCTTTAAAGAGCAGTTTTTATTGTGATTTTTTTAAAAAAAGTATTTCAGGTGGCAAAAACAGACTGACGTTGATGTCAATAAATACACTTACATGGTAAAGAGGTACACTACCATACGTCTTCTAGTGTATTATCCATTTCTGTTAATAAAAATCTACCCCTAACACATTTTGAAAAGGAAGATTTTTACTTTACTTGTTTAAAATACATTTAAAAATGCATATGCTGGTATTTTGCTTGATCTTTGCCCTTTCCAGCCTTTATCCCATTATGTGATGTAAAATATGCATCTATGTATATCTACAGCTGTCAGCAAAAACAAGCCTTTCACCACATCGTACAAACAGCCTCTTGATAGCTTCAGCACAATGTGAAACTGTGAAAGTGGCATCTGCACAGATAATTAGCATATATGTGTTTGGGCATTAGCCTTTTAAGCTGTGTATTTATTTACTAATCCTCTGTGGCATAATTCCCGCATAGCTGGGGAGAGAAAGAAGGCATTCTTCACTCCCTGACTCCAGGAGAACAGGAACATTCCTGGACAATAGTGGAGGGGGCCACTAAATTGCGGGAAAGAGGCCAGTTGGGGTCATGCTGATCAGTGTGCTTGAGGTTTCAGACGACTGTCAATGGACTGTGGCGGGTGTCAGGGGGCCGGGGGTTGTAGTCGTTTTTTGTTTTCGTTTATGGGGACCTCGCGGAGTCCGTCTGATTGGCTGACATGCGGCCATCGGTCAGATGCTATGGGATGGCATTAAAGAAGCAAGAAAGGAAAAAGGGTTAGACTGGAACGGGAGGCCGGACCAGATTAGGAATAAAATAATGGATTGCGTCCTTCTGTAGAGTCCTTTGTTGGCCCTCTGGTAACAAAGTTCTAGAGAATGCAAGCAGACGGAAGAATTATCGGGAGAAGCTGCGTATCGTGATGATTGTGGAGGTCTGGATCTGCGGTAGTCAGCATCTAGAAGCCATCCTGCCTGCATTGGTAATCTTCAACCAAGCATCTGGCCCAGGAAACATAATAAACTGAAGGCGTCTGTGCTGAACACGCCTTATCCAGAGCTTGGGTCTGGTGCTGCATCCAGCCAGTGGATATGCATTATGCCAAAGAAATGTTCCATAATCAGGACACAGTTTGCCAAATAGCAAAATAGGCCGCGTCCTTTCTGTAAGTAACCAATATGGGGGAATAGGAATAGGTGTCGGGAATAAATCATTTTAAGCATAATCAGTGTCTTGTGAATAATTACTCCCCTGGGAGGAACAGTCTGCACCTTGGCGCCCCCCCCCCCACTGCCAACAGCTCACTTTCATTACAGAAACAGGAGACTTCCCAGGCAGGCTGGACAGATAGTGAAATAAACCATTGTCCCCCTTCGACTAATGATGGTCTCAGCCAGAGTCCCACTTATAGGTCTTCAACTCATTAGATTATCTTTGGAGCCCTGTCTTCTCCTCCTTAGTTTACTTTATCGGTCTCTCTTCAGAATTGGTAATGATAATTTAACTCGGAGTTCCGGAATGAAACCTTGAACTTAGTAAAGCAGGACTGGATTCTGTGAGGACGTGTTTCGAAATGGACGAGCTGCCATTGGCTGCATATATTATACTAATAATTTTAAGGGAAGTGGACAGTTTTTTTCTCGAAATGTGTTCAGCAATTTAACAAACACTTGACAAACATAGTCCCTAGGATGACACGGTTGCAGAATTATACAATTACTAAAGATATACGCTCGTGCCGGGAGCTGAGAAGCTGTCGGAGGATGCGTGGTGGTTTAGGGCTTCTGGTGACTCCAACATTGTGCGTTTTCTTCCATCTGCTATCTGCCTCCTCATCGGTGTCCTTTGCATGGCCGCGGCTCATTAGGAAGTCGTCTCCATCTCATAGGCTCTTCAGGGGCTGTAACTGCTACCTATGAATGCCGCAGCTCTGCTAGGTCCAATTATATATGCAGAGAAGTTGGTGGAAAATTACCCAGAATAACTTGCACCTCCAGAACAAAGTAATTTCATTATTATTATTATTATTATTATTATTATTACTTTACAATAAGACTATTCTTAAACTAATTATTCTTATAACTAAGGGTTTATGAATGGTGTATAATCAGGTGATTAATTAGACTGTTATTCTTTGTAAATCATTAATAGACCATTATAATCAAGTTACAGCATACTGTTATTTTTATTACTGAGTTACTACCATTTATAAGTGGCAACAGGAAGGCTAGTTTTCATTTTGCAATTTTACGAAATACAAATGCGCACTACATACGCAAGCATGTCAGCGCGTGCATGCGGGTGTCTCCATGCGATTGCGTGAATGTTTGTCTAAAAACGGCGAGAGATGAGGCAGTAAGGTCTGCAGCCCGGTACTCTGGCAGTAAGGTGTGCAGCCCAGTACTCCGGCAGTAAGGTGTGCAGCCCGGTACTCTGGCAGTAATGTCTGCAGCCCGGTACTCTGGCAGTAAGGTCTGCAGCCCGGTACTCTGGCAGTAATGTCTGCAGCCCGGTACTCTGGCAGTAATGTCTGCAGCCCGGTACTCTGG
>JABFEA020000017.1:3077240-3093640 GCA_019775915.2 Cyphomyrus plagiostoma | reverse complement strand
AGCCCGGTACTCTGGCAGTAATGTCTGCAGCCCGGTACTCTGGCAGTAATGTCTGCAGCCCGGTACTCTGGCAGTAAGGTCTGCAGCCCGGTACTCTGACTGTTGCACCCATCCAATAATGATAGAGTACTTTGTTGTTCAAGAGGGCAGTGTATGCAGATTGTCACGTTTGTCCTGCTTCTGATGGAATGAATTGACCTCTGACTCTTTGGACATTCTTTATAGTATAAGAACCTGTTCCATAGGTGGGGGGAAAATTCATGGTCACTCTCATTGTCGTCTCTCCTGAGTGTTTGCATGTATGTACAGTATACACTGCCATCAGTGCCCTCGGCAGCTGGGCTCACCACTTTGAATCACTGCTTGATTTATTTGCTTGATTCGCAAATGAAAATGGGGCCTAAGCCTTTATTAGGAGGGACCTGATTTTAATGAAAATGAATGAGAGCACACAATTTAAAAGAATTATTGATGAGGGTGGAGGGGTAAAGAATATATAATGGTGACTAAAACCCTGAAAAATAATCCTCTGCATTTCCTTCAAATCCTTACAAGGAATAATGAAGATGTTTGAGTTATGTATCTACAGTAAGATACAACAATCAGAACGACGATAGCAGTAAAAAGAAATATACTAAATGCACTAAATATACTTAAATATTCTAAATTATTCTAATTTACTAGATTCTACTGCTGCTTGCCACTTGCACCCTTACAGCGTAAGAAAAAGTCAATACCTTCAGACATATTAGTCACCTTACCGTGAGCTTGGGAATACTTTCCAGAGTGTATACATATCAAAGGGACCACTGCCGTTAGTGTAACTATGGTGGATATATTTTATGACCTTATTAAATTAATTAAGGTGCTACTTATCATTACGGCGCAGTGGAAAAGGGGTCCCCGCCGAGGCCTGCCACAGTCAGAGCTGGGAGCACCCATACAGAACTTATTAAATCTGCTCGGCTCTCCAAGGCTTTCAGACATAATTGTCATACATGTCATTAAATCCGTCCCCCTCTGCCCTGCTTCCGGAGTGATTTGATGGGACTGCAGCCGCGCAGACTGTCGGTTAGCCGTGCCAAGGCTGAGAGTTGTTTTCGAGAACTGAAAGTAAGTTAATAGTCTAGAGCCACACAACGTGGCTCCACCTGAACGAAAAACAACAGGAAGAAGAGCGTCTCTACCAATCAGTGATGTGCGGCTATTTATTTTCATTGAATATTTCATTGAATATTTATAAATTACACTGAATATCCTAATATATGACAAGGGAATGAAAAGACCAAAAACAAAGTTACAGGCTACTGTAAATTTGCATTAGTTTACCCACTAATGCTACGAAATTTAAATTCAGAAATATAACGGCTATTCCCCAGATCTTAATATAAAAATGTAAAATTTCTGAATGGATGAATATCTAATAAAGAATTATAACAAACAATAATTAAATTCATTTGATTTTTACTCATGGGAATCGCCGAAGTAATTAATACAGCTAATCATGCATGATCTTTATACTAATTAATTCATAATTATTTTAACCTTAATTATTAAATTAATCACCTCATTGTAATTAAGACGAAAGTTAAATTTCAGCGTAATTATGTGGACTTTTGTATATTTTTTCTAGGGTACAGATTTCTGGGTAAAATTGACAGACAGGCAATGTGGGGGTTTGACGCTGTGGCCTCCTGTCTCTGGGGTCGTGGGTGTGAATCCACCCTGTCAGGTTTCTGTGCTCTGTGTGAATCCACCCATTCTCCCATCTGCTTCAGCTACTTCTCCCAAAATAACTGCGAAATCGGAAAAACCCTCCCCTCCCCAATGCACCCCCGGCTAATGCTTCAGACTGGGGGGGGGGGTTTCCAACCTTTTGATGACCACGGACCGGGAGGCTGTTGCGGATCGACCAGATTTAATAAATGTCGCCATTTCCCTTTTTTTCCAGAAGTGATCAGAACAAAATTGTGTACATCCTGGTTTGTAAAAAAAATTGAAAATATATAGCTACTTTGTTTTCAGAAATGAAGAAACCCACAGAGTTCTGCCGCTGGGACAATACTTGCCCTTGCTCTAGACTTTGCCCACTCCTGCATCTGGCCATGCCTGATGCTGGGAGTAGATGGAAGGACATCCCAGACTCTACACTGTGTTCATTAGGCCTTTCAATTATAGTGCCACGGGGGTGGGAAATGAAGTGTGTAGCTCTGACACCGAGGCTCTGTTTTGAGCCGCGCCCAGCGAAATCCGTCCTAATCACAGTATCGATTCCTCAAGCTTATTACTGCCAGAGGAGCATGTTTTTATTTATTTATTATTTATTTATTTTCCAGCCCCTATAGCTGAAAATGAAAAGCAACCTGATCAAAGGATATCTTATTAATCTGGGTCATTAATCAGCATCGTCACGGGTTTTTAGGTGTAGAGCAAGTTAGCTCAAACCTAGTCTATCAGCATCTTGGGTTGTAAGAGAATCACAATTGAATGTGAATCAAAATGCTATAGAAAATTAAGCAACGGACAAAACGCATGTTGGAACCTCACCCCAAATATGTCTATACCTCACTTGATTAAAAAAAATGCAAAGCCCATGCTTCGGTTATGGGCGGAGATGGCTGTTTTGTTTTTGCAAAGGCGGGGGCATAAGATGAATCTTCTCAAAACCCCACTGGAGGGGAAAAAATAGGGGAAAAACGAAGAGGAGAATGACAATGAGACATCTCCCTTGTTGGGAGACCTGTGAGACTCACCGGCTTGAAACACTATTATGTTCAACTACCAGCGGATTGTTGTATTTCACACCAGCCATAGGACAGCCCTCTCAGTAATTATTTCACCTTGACATGCCACCAGGAATAACAAATGCTGCTTTGGGATTGGAGGGCCTTTGTTGCAAGCTGTTCGAAACCGTAATAACGTAGAAGTTGCGGAAACGCCACCACTTATAATATTGTCCCGCCACGTTCCTCAGATACGTGCCCCACCACTGGCCCCCAGAGATGTCTAGGGAGGTGTTTCCCGAGTCAGTCCTCAGGGACCCACAGACAGTACATGTTTTTGCTCTTACTGGGAGCTGGGCGGCAGCAAAAATGTGGACGGTCTGGCAGGGAGCAAAAACGTGAACCGTCTGTTGGTCCCAGAGGAGCGGGTTGAGAAACACTGATATAGGGTATCAGTGGGCTTTCTGCCGCTCGTAAACATGTTCATTGTGGAAGCTTCGCTGCGGCTGAATAAATTGTAAAAACAAAAGTATGATGCTATTTCAGCTTTTTTTTCTCCCAGCCAGAACCAAACCATCTCAAAGTTTCCGGACAATTAGGCAACAGACGCACATATATACCGGTGATATGTTTGATCTGAGAAGTTGCATCATTTTGCAGGTCTTGCCTGCTTCCAGCAAAGCTCTGAAGGAAATGCTTCCAAACTGAATGCTTAGCTGATGCTGAACGCTTTTACCCTCCCAGCTCAGTCACATTTATATTCAGGCTAATACACCGTTATTACTCTGTCATGCATGGAAAGCTGATAATATCTGCAGCCATTCTGAAGGAGGCACAGTACAAGAATGCAAAACAAATACAGTTGTATTTCAGTCTCTGATGGGTGCTGAATAAAACCTGGACTGTTTTTTTTTTTTGTCATCCCATATATAACTTTCTTAATCTTAAAATTGTACACGGCTCTTATCTGATACCCTGGAGATTGTCTCTCTGTCCATTCATCTTCTGATTGCTTATCCTGAAGCACAGGGGGTACACTCTGGATGGGATGCCATGGGGCTGGGGGTACACTCTGGACGGGATGCCAGCATACACTACTGACAATTCAGAGACCCCATCTGGTTGAACTGCATGTGTTTGGATGGTGAGAGGAAGGCTGAGCACTTGAAGGAACCAGAGAGACACAGGGAGACCATGCAAGGTCCTCAGACACGTGGTGGCAGCCTTCCAGCTCTCAGCACTGGAGGCAAGAGGTCAATGTGCCACCCGCTGAGCCATCATGCCACCCTCATCCTAGAACAGGTTCCATTTCATTTTAAATCTCCTAAAAATACTGCATGTTTCCCAAAATGCATTTAGCACCTTTTACATATATTCTGCACTTGAGCTTTCAAGATCTGTTCTTTTTCTACCATGGACAAGGTAGAAATGCCATAAGACTGACTGTAGCCTAGTTTTTAATAAACTCCTTAATAGCAGACTGCTGGAACATTCCCATGCTATCGATCCCAGCTACTTGCCAAGTATAAGTAGCACTGACCTTGTCTTCTTACTGTAATTAATTGAAATTTCACATGAAGGTGACAAGTGATGAATTGTTTCCTGTTTGTTATTATTCTGGCATTAATAGTGCAGCCTTTTCCCCAGCTAGTGTGCCAGCTGAGTTAGCAGAACAATGGAAACACACAAACCCGGAACGGGCACGCTAACACGTACATTAGCATGAATGGCTCCTCACGTACATCGACATGACGATAGAGCAGGGGGGAAAGGAGGATGAGTCCAAGGGCCGCTGTCAGTCAGGGGCTCTAAACATTTCCCGGCATGACTGGATTGTTCTGGGTTGGAGGCCCAAAATTATACACTTTCATGGGGCCCGACATTTCTAACCGCACCCCAGTTATGAGGTAACCAACATTTATGCATATTTATGCATCTGCAATGGCATACTGGATCGCAGTCTGCTTTTGCTGATATAGGCATATGTTACTCTGAATACTGCCATCTGTATTTGTCTGAGAATGGATAGTCTGTGCAATCTTATTATTATCTTCAATTTGTGAAGAAAAAAAATGTTAAAGGTGAACATGTTTGTAGTATATTCTCCCAGTTTTGGAATATTACTATCACTTAAATTAAAGGAATCTGAAGTGGCGACAAGTGAAGTAAACTTTACACGCCAAAATAAAATTGCTCCCTGGACTCAAGAACTGTTCTTACATAAAGATATCCCAAAAAAATACTTCCTATGCAATTCTATTTGCGCCCACAAGGGGGGAAATGTGAATTGAGTTAACATTGAGTTCTTGTTGGATTTCTTCAGTTCACAATGTAAACAGTTGGTGAGGTGGATCTGAAATGTATTGCGTCATCAGCCAGTCTTTGCTCCTTGTCTTTCCCGGTCACACTTTGGATCACGGTGACCTGGCTCGGAAAGCAGGACAAAGATGCGTGTAAAAATCCACCGCTAGAAGTGCGGAGGGCACGTTTAAGGCATGAAATTTCTGGGATCATTTGAAAAAGATCCGAATTAAGACAATCCCTGTCAAATGGCAGCCCTTTGCCTGCCCGGCGTCTCGGAATAGCCCTGTCACTTCCATGTCAGTCAAGTGCTATGAACAGCTCCTAAAAGTGTCTTTCACAAGCAGACAATGTGAAACCAATATGGACTACAGCAACCCCTAGGGAATGTGAGACATTAAATTGAAGTGTGCCTGTTCTGTTACAGCTGAGATGAGCAAAGTTCTTCCTTGCGGGAATAAAAATTGACTGTGCGACATACAGATATAAACCATTAAAATTATACAATTGCATTTTCTCTGCTCTGTAAAAAAATAATAGCATAACACAGCACAATTTAGATATATATGTGCGTATATGCTGGTTGTACATATTAGCATTTAGCCTAGCTGCTAGTGAACATTTTAATGTCAACAATTTCCTGGTCAAAGTTATTAGAATATTGGCCTACATATGAGCAGGAAATATGGGGATGTTTTTCCTCCCCAGCTCCTGGTTCTTTCTGTGTTCATGCGGGAGGCTTCCTGTTCCCATTCTCGACATCTCCAGACAGTCGTCTTTAAAACCAATTTGGCGGTAAGAAGGTAGCGGCTAAATTAGGGCATCCGTGCTGAGCGCCGCTTGGGGTCCTTACCGTCACGCATAGAGACGTTTCTGTCTGCTTATGACTGTCTTCGCTTTCTGTTTCATTTTTGTTGTGTTTGTTTTTGTTTTGCCTTGACATTTCTTTTTCTTTTAATATCTCGCTGATTCTTTTTTTCCCTCAACTATTTTTTTTTTCTCTATCTGCTCTGCAAATCTGGGCAGCTGTCTGGTTATGGTGACTTACACGTGGTTTAATGGTCAGTCGCGTACTGGAGAACAGTTAGGTCAGGTGTGTATTAGGTTATCCTAAACCTTTAACGAACCAGGCTTCAAGCAGATTAACAGCTATTCCTTGGAGCATAACTAGAGACATCCATGTACTATATGAATGTCATTTGGTGATGTCCTTCTCTGGCTTTGCCTTTCTGTGCTACCCTAAAGGTATCTATGTTCCTGCATGGAGTGTTAGGTGAGCTTGGTTGTTCCATGCATCTTGGGATGGACTCCATGCTCACTGCAATCCTGGGCTAGATTCCTCTCTCTCGGTATTCCCAGGGGGGAAACTGAACATGGAGAGGACATTTCAATTTCACACACAGAAGCAATGGTGGGATACAAACCCACAACCCTAGAGGCGTGAAGACAAGCTACACTGCCGATTTTTTGTTTTTAAAGTTCAAACACAGGTTAGGCATTATCTCCACTCTTCAGCAGAAGTATGGATTTTAGCTAAACAAACCGCGCAAGTAGCATATCTGTCGTCCTTTCATCCGACACCCATTATAATTCTAAATGTGGTTTTGTATAAGCTGCCAAATAATAAAATGAGTAGCGGTGCTTTCCCCGCAGTTACGATTTCATTTCGCAGATCTGCTCCGCTGTTCTGCTGCCGTCGGATATTACAGCCACGATCTTTTGTGTTTGTTTTTTGGTGTTATACGATGTGCATGGTGCCGATGGACATGAACTCATAAGGGACAATAGGCAATGAGCACTGGCAGGGAGCAGTCAGTGGGACAATAATTCTCTGGTGTATGGACAGGATACAGCTTCTTAGTTCCTATATATGATAACACCCCCCCCCCACCCCCAAGTCCCCACACACATCGTCCTGACTACATTGATGCTGCAACCAGGACCTTATGGCTGTTTAAGCAATTTTAGAAATAAGCATGCATGATTTTGTAACCCCGTACGGATTTTTGGCACATTCAGTACATTTTAAATGCTGTGATATTATTGGTATTGTTTGAAGTCTGGAAGCTAACGGGGTGGTTGATTACAACAACGAAAATTAACACCTGAACAGTGCCAAAAAGCAAAAGAAAAGTGCAATGATAATGCATTTTTTTCTTCTTTTCAAATGTTACTGACTATAGTTTTTACCAATTCTGCGAGAGAGCGAGAGAGAGAGAGACCAAGAATGAGATATTAATCTCAAAAACGATCGTCCATAAAGATATCAAATGCAATTTGTGGGCAGCAACGTGAAGGCATCTAATCGCTAACGGTGGGTGTGATCTTTACTTCCATACTTCCAGAGTAAAAGTATCGGTTATCGATTAAATTCAACGAAAATCACCACAGGATGGTCAAATAAATAAATAGATAAGTAAATAATTAAAAATAAGAATTCGGTCAATGTTTGTAAGCTACATAAAAAACATACCTTTCGGTAAAACACCCGGCCATCTCATCTATCTATCTATCTATTGATCGATCGATTGACTGATTGATATATATGCACATGTTACACACTACTGCCATCTTTCACTGGAGGGAGCTATTGTACTTGGCCTGCCCTTTGTTAGTTTGGTTCTATATTGAATAATAAACGCAAAATCACCTTCCTTTCCACCCCAATGCCATATGTATGCCAAAATAAATAAATAAAACTTGTTTTGTGTTTCTTTCAGTCCGATTGTTCAAACATGAAAAAACAATTAAGTCCTTTAGCACTGTCGCTACCACCATTTTCAAACGCGTATTCGTCAGCAGAGATAGTTACTGTAGTAGGAACGATTATATAGGCATATTTAGCACATAAAATTTACTAAGATCAAACTGCATGACCCCTGTTATAATTTCAGGTAACTCCTCTCGTGTCATAGATAAGTGGATAAACGCAGTACACAAGTCCTCTGGGGCTCACACTAACCTTTCTGCCTCGCAGTAACGCACAAACGCCTTCGCTCTGATACAATTAATATACAATTGAGACTTTATATTGAGCGATATCACGTGTCGTAATCTTCTAAAACGCAACAAAATAGTTGACTTTGTTATAGCTTGTTTTTTATTACCACTAGGGGGCATATTCAGCCTATGTTTAAGGCGATGCAAAAATGTCCTCAACAATCTTCCAAAGCCCCCTGAGCTATTGGGGAAAGGGAAGAAATTGTCACGCGTCAATAAATAAGAATGCATATATTAAGGCGTAGTTGATTTGAAAAAAAAAATGAACTAGCTTATAAAATAACACAACTTTTGGCAGTTATACTCCTGTCTTGTACATATCACGTGGCAAACCACAAACAGCTTATATAACTGTTGCCTAAACCTTTAAGTGGCTCTTAGCATTTAACGGTAAAACATTAATCCTGGAAAAGTGATTGATTCGCGCCAGCATTTATATTCACACGGGGCATAATCTGTTTATTGATCATGCATTAAATTTATCACGGTTTACTTTTCTAAGTAGCTACTCTCATCTCTGAAATGGACTGCGGATTGTGTGTGCGCGCGGCCGCGCGTGCCCGTTTGCGTGTGTGTGTGAGAGAAAGAGATCAGAAGTGTGCAAACACAACCGCGCACGCATATGCTACGTATGCCTTTCATTTTGTCTTGTGTCATTTTGCTGTTTCTGTTGCTTCGTTAATATAGCTGTTTTCTGTGTATTACTATATACGCCATATGGTTCGTTGCGGCAGATAACGAGCTGTAATTACAATTAAACACCTACATGAAAACTCATAATTCACCTATCAGTAAGCAGCATCTCATTTGCATCCGGAAGTTGTAGTGGTGATTTAATATCTCGGACTGACCCTGAAAATACAGCAATTACAGATACAGAAAGGAAAAAGAGCTGCTGAGCATCCAGCTTTACACAAACTGCTATAAAATACAGCCAGATCATATGTGCGTCATTAAACAATCAAACTTACTCTTCAACAATGTGGTGTTCGTAAGTGTCCGCTCAGATCCGCCATTTGCCTGCTTTGATTTTAAAAGAGAAACTTATTTAACGAAGCGCGTGAAGGATATTGTGTATCAAGTTCCAGTCTCAGAAATGTAAATATATTTTTATGTAATTTAAAAGCATTTACTGGGACCGTGAAGTCTGTGGTCCTGCAGTTTAATTCGATAATAAATCCAATCTAAACTCGTTAAAACGCCCTCAGAATTACAGCTTCGTGGTATTTGTTCCCAGTAATATGTCTTTGTGTATTAAATCTATCATCAAATATACAATTCAATTAATCGAACCCCTGCAAAGATGCTAAACGGATTCTTTATATGGGCTTGTGACTTGATCTAATTGACGTCAAAATCTTCCAATCAGCCGTAAGGTCTGTGGGTGTCGATGGCAGCCATTGGTTGTTTAGGGGGGAGCGCTGCGCAAAAACTGAAAGCCGGAGCAGTCAGTGTTCAGAAGTGTTTTAGGGGAGTTCGCCGTGTGCGCGACTGGCTCAGAAAGATAATATAAAAGTAAGAAAACTGCCTTTGTTTATTTATATGCCTATATAGGATTAATATGAGCAGCGACTATAAAATAATTAACGCGTCGCTTTGTACAATGTAATTTTAGTAATTATTTGTCTTTACATGAAATACCATCCTTTTAATGTATGGCTGTATTATACGGATGGTTTATATACAATGTCGGTTATAAAGCCAAAGCTCACAAAACTTAGTATACAAAAGAACTGTTGAGGATCTGAGACATGCAGTCATTATAAAAAATGTTTGGGGTTGGCAATACCAAAAAAGGAGACACGTCTGATTTCTGAAGCCTTACGTTTTTCGCCTTTCTACGGACAAGCGTGATGGAAAATTCCAATTCAAGTCAGAGGGAATAATTATACGTGCATTTTTTTTCTTCTTTTTTGATGATGATTGTGTTACTTATCCTTATCAGTATAGCGGATGGAGTGGTTTCCCAAATACGCTATTCTGTTCCAGAGGAACAGGACCATGGCACATTTGTGGGAAATATTGCCGAGGATCTTAGCTTGGACATAACAAAACTTTCATCTCGTAGATTTCAGACTGTGCCAAGTTCGCGGACTCCTTATTTGGAAGTGAATTTGGAAAATGGGGTGCTTTTTGTGAATGAAAAAATCGACAGAGAGCAGATTTGCAAGCAGAGCGCAACCTGCCTCCTGCATTTGGAAGTGTTTTTGGAAAACCCGTTGGAGCTTTTCCGTGTGGAGATCGAAGTCGTGGATATTAATGACAATCCGCCCAGTTTCCCTGAAACTGACATTACTGTCGAAATTTCTGAAAGTGCCACTCCGGGAACCCGCTTCCCGCTGGAGACCGCGTTCGACCCCGACGTGGGCACTAATGCGCTCCGCACCTACGAAATCACCACTAACAACTATTTTTACCTCGACGTGCAAACGCAGGGAGACGGGACGAAATTTGCCGAGCTAGTGCTGGAAAAGCCGCTGGACAGGGAACAGCAGTCGGTGCACAGGTATGTACTAACAGCGGTCGATGGTGGTCTTCCTCAAAGAACCGGTACTGCGCTGCTGGTGGTTAAAGTGCTTGATTCCAACGATAACGTTCCCGTTTTCGACCAGCCGGTGTATACGGTAAATCTGCCCGAAAATTCCCCGGTGGGCACCTTGGTCATCCAGTTAAACGCCACCGACATGGACGAAGGACAAAATGGCGAGATTGTCTATTCTTTCAGCAACCACAATGCCCCGAAAGTGAAGGATCTTTTCAGCATCGACGGGCGGACCGGTCGCATTGAAGTCAGCGGAGAGGTCGACTTTGAGGAGAGTAGCATGTTTCAGATTTACGTGCAAGCGAAGGACCTTGGACCAAACGCTGTGCCGGCTCACTGTAAAGTTCTGGTCAAAGTGATAGATGGGAACGATAATGCCCCGGAGATCACTTTCAGCACCATGACCGACTCAGTGAGCGAGAAGGCTGCGCCGGGCACCGTGATCGCATTACTCAGTGTCACGGACAAAGATTCCGGGGACCACGGACAGATCCACTGCGAAATTCTCGGAGACGTACCTTTCAAGCTAAAATCATCCTTCCGGAACTATTACACCATCGTTACGGATGGACTGCTAGACAGGGAGAGCGCTGACTCCTACACGGTGACGGTGGTGGCCAAAGACAACGGCATCCCGTCGCTGGCCACAAGCAAGTCCATCAAAGTGCAGGTGTCGGACGAGAATGACAATGCGCCGGCATTTACGCAGCCGACATTTGACGTCTATGTAACAGAAAACAATGTACCTGGCGCCTACATTTACGCAGTAAGCGCTTCGGATCCGGACGTCGGGCAGAACGCGTTAATTTCTTACTCCATAGTGGAGTGCGACATTCAGGGCATGTCCGTTTTCACTTATGTCTCCATCAACTCTGAAAACGGCTACCTGTACGCGCTGAGGTCTTTCGACTATGAGCAACTGAAGGACTTCAGCTTCATGGTCCAGGCGAAGGACTCGGGGAGTCCGGAATTAACGTCCAACGCCACCGTGAACGTTATAATCGTGGATCAAAACGACAACGCTCCCACGGTCATCGCGCCAGTGGGGAAAAACGGCACGGCCAAGGAGCCACTGCCTCGCTCCGCCGAACCTGGGTACTTAGTAACACGCATAGTTGCTATGGATGCGGATGATGGAGAGAACGCCCGATTATCATATAGTATCCAAAAAGGAAACGAAAACGGGATGTTCCGCATGGACTGGAGAACCGGCGAGCTGAGGACCGCGCGGCGCGTGTCCAGCAAAAGGGATCCGCACCAGCTTTACGACTTGTTGATCGAGGTGAGGGACCACGGGCAGCCGCCTCTGTCATCCACGGCCAGCGTCATCATCATGATAGTGGACAGTATAGTGGAGGGACACGGCGGAGAACGGGGCTCCGCCAAAGCGAAGGAGACCTCGCTGGACCTGACCCTCATCCTCATAATCGCGCTGGGCTCCGTCTCTTTCGTCTTCTTGCTGGCCATGATTGTGCTGGCCGTGCGGTGTCAGAAGGACAAAAAGTTGAACATTTACACGTGTCTGGCCAGCGACTGCTGCCTCTGCTGCGGCTCTTGCTGTAGCAGGCAGGCGAGAGCCAGAAAGAAAAAGCTTAGCAAGTCTGATATAATGCTGGTGCAGAGCACTAATGTTACCAGTACCGCGCAGGTCCCGGTCGAAGAATCGGGGAGCTTCAACTCCCACCATCAAAACCAGAACTATTGCTACCAGGTATGTCTTACACCGGAATCTGCCAAAACTGATCTAATGTTCCTAAAGCCCCGTAGCCCTGCTAGGGGCGCAGACAGTGACCACAGCCCATGTGGAGCCTTAGTCACAGGTTACACAGACCAACAACCCGACATCATATCTAACGGCAGCATTTTATCCAACGAGGTAAGAATTGCTGATGCCTGTTTTATGCTATATTTTAATGTTTTGTCCTTTGTGATTTTACATTTTTATAATCCCGCTTTGTAAAAGGTGTGAAACGTAACCGCACATTTAATCCATTTTAATCGTACCACAAAACCCTGCGTTTTGAAGGAAAGCTGAATGTGAGAGGTCGTTTCATATATTTTTAAGTAATTGCAGATTATGCGGCGGGGGGTGGGGGGTGGACAGCTGAATTTGTACAGGTATTTATGGAAACATCGACTCCTGTTTGTTGAAATTTGTGCGTGTTTCAAAGACCGAGCGACTGAAACCCTGCTCTGAATGATACGTGTCACCGCAGTAGTATGTGGAAGGAGCGGCTCCACAGTCAGTGGGAATTAAGTATGCCTGGCACGGTCTTTCCGAGCAACACTTGAACAAAGATTCGTCTGTAGCAGAAGCTGAGACGGTTCACCACTAAATAAAACTGTTACCGTACTATAGGCAAGCATAAAGAAATAAATTACAACGAGCGTCTCCACCGACACGTCCATTCCAGGCTTTTCATTGCATGCGCTGGTATTTATGAGAGATATGCGGAGATAACGGCATTGGTTGATATATGTCTTTTTAGTGGACAAGTTTAAAATAATCTATATAAGATGTCATGCTTTACATCGGGCGAAAGATCATGTGTTTATGTACTTTATTTATTTATTTTGTTTTGTTTTTAGAATAAACACCAGAGAGCTGAACTTAGCTACCTTGTCGATAGACCTCGGCGTGTTAACAGGTAAGGAAACGGTCTGTGTGGCGTTTACCTTGAATCGTAATCGTGATGACAATACGATGATATATGGGGGTGGGGATGAATGCTTATAAGTGCAATTATTGTGTAACACCTGTGGCGGCCATTTGATGGCAGAATTATGTGGTTTTTTTGTGTTGTGCTGAGCAGTGGAACTTTGACGTAAAATATATATTATAAAATAATTTATATCAAATTATTCATTTATTGTGATTTTTAGTTCTGCTTTTCAGGAAGCAGATATAGTCAGTTCTAAAGACAGTGGACACGGAGATAGTGAACAAGGAGACAGTGACCATGACGCCACCAATCGAGGTCACTCGTCTGGTGAGTGCTCTCCTACACCCCGATGCCTCTTTAAGTTGTATTGTGCGTGATTCCCAGGCGTGTTTAATCTTATTACTGATGTTTAATTTATTAGGCCTGTCACCATAGGCCTGACTCCAGAAGCCGTCAATGAGATATTTTTAATCTGCGGCTACGTTTAAATTTGCTGGGAAAATGAGCTTGCAGCGTGTACTTATTGAAAATGCTATTTTATACTTTTATTTGGTACACTTCTTGCAGTCGTTAGAAATGTTATTTTACGCCATTCGCTAACCATACAGTCGTTATTTGCCGAAGTAGTGGTATTTCAGGTTTTTATATCCATGGCAGCTATAACAGACTATAGCCTACCAAATGCCATTCTAATTAAAAAGGTGATAAGTGTAGCCCGACTGTTGTTGCAGATGTGTCGTCTTGGTCTGGTCCTATTTTTATGTGGAAGATTCTCCACAACAATGACCCCATTGAGCGGCAGCTCCGGTTTAATTCTGCTGTTTATAAATATTCAGCCTTAATGAGGTTTGCTGGGCGACCCCTGCCATGCTGCTCTTGGACAAAGTGGGGGATTTAGAAAAAGGACGGGTTTGTCATTCATGGTGTGGGAACGCTTTGCATTACTTCACGCTAGGGGGACTGTGTCACTCCCAAGTTCCCATCGCTAGTCTTGACAATGGTCCATCGTACATGAACACAGGTTACCCAAAAACGACCGGGAGCAGGGATGCATTCTGAGAATGAGTTTGTATGGAATTAAAATTTACAAAAGTCACAGTACAACTGAATAACACATATTCATTTCTGTATACCGAGTCATTATGGATGAATTGGATGTGCTGTAACTTAGACTTGTAGTTTGGTTAAGCACACAAATTTTATTGTTATAATATTGTCTAAATCAAAATAACATAACGTAAGTTAATCTATCTATCTAAACGTGCCTTTTTCTAATGAAATTTAGACGTGTTCGACAAAATGGTCCTTTTGCAAACTCTTTCTGAGAAATGTAAATTAGTTTTATATTTTCATACTTTTTAGAATTAATTACACGCAGATGCTCGTGCGCGTTTCTCTTACGAAATGTATACAAAGTATCGTTTTTGTAATGAAAATTCGGTGATAATTAAACGCACGCCTCTTAGATAAAGACATGAAAAATAAACGTATTATAAATTAAACACGTTTAAGAAGATGACTAAGCATATTTTCACAATCAGGTTCCTTTTCCGGTGATGGGTAGTCTGTACATAAACGATCTCGTTTAGACAGCAAAGCAAAACATAATAAATTGCAAAGCGGATCTGCTTTAAGATGTACTTCGCAAATATTAATCGCATCTCCCAGGGACTGTCTCCCTCAGTTCTGTCTGTCTGGCACGTAAGCGCTGTGTAGCCCACTGATCAGTAATTTACTTTTCGACCTGCATACCAATTGTTAAATGAAGGTTACTATTAATGCTCAGATTGGTGATGCTTGAATTTCGTTTAAGGAATTGTCGATGAAAAGCCATTTTATCAGAGGATTAATTTTACGAAAGCCACCCTCGCGTCTCCTACTCGCACGTGACTCTGTACTTGTTGATGTGTAAGAGCTGCACTGGTCAGTAGGCCTATAGTGTCAGTGGATTTTGCCCCGTGATGATAAAGATTAGAATAGTTAACAATAGTCGCTACAGCGTGACCAGTGACGTCAAGAGTTTGGAGCAGATAAGATTGTTAGTAACAGGGGAAGAAACTGTTTTAATCGATCAATCCATCCATCTTCTGGCTCCCTATACTGGTCAGGGTGCCAGTGGGCCTGGAATCTGTCCTAGGCAGCATGGGGCACAAGGCTGGGGTGCATCATGGATGGGATGCCAGTCCATTGCAAAATACTATTGAAAATGATGCAACCGGAAATGCTTTTTGTAATCAAAATTTGGGCACTGGTGTGGTAAATAAAACTGAACTGCACAACGGGAGCATTTTGAAGGGACACTGTTGCACCTTCATTTCATAGGTCTTTTACAGAAATGTAGTTATTCTCAGAAATTTGCTCTGTATGTAACAGTCAAAAAGAATCAGAATTACTTATGTTCCTCTTGAAATTGCATTAAACTAGTATCCATATTGCGTTCAATGGAATGTTTGTGCTGGATTTCACTCATTGCATCCTCCCAATGGGCTGTTTTACAGTCACCTGAAAGTAAATGCACCAATAAACAATTTTTTAGCCGATCCAGCAAAAAAAAAAATCCAATATAAAATGGATCTTTTCATTGGTGTAAGATTCAGAACCTTTGTCAAATTCTTTTGAGGAAGTTGTCTCGAATATTTCTTTTGATGTATGAGTGAAGTGAAGTGAAATGTGACCTTTATCCTTTATATCTAGCAGAAAACCTGCAGGTTTTCTCTCCCTTTCTGCCATCACCAAGCCCACTTTCAGCAGAGTACCTTTTTTGTTACGCAGAAGAACTCGTGCTATAAGGAATCCAAGATTAGACATTTGGCTCCAGAATATATTCAGTCTGTCATTACTGGTGCTTTGATCTGTGTGTTCAACATTCCGAACCGCCGTCGTTCCTGCGTTGCGACCGCGGTCCGAAGTGACGGAATCATCTGCAGGCGATTAGGGCTGTCAGACGATGTCATTATTTTGCTGCAGCGGAATTTTCATTGCTCAGAATGAAGTAATTAACTCCAGTATTGGGCTATTATTTTACGGATTCCCAGTTTTGCATAATCCTGGACAATCACCAGCTTTCCTTCCTTGTCTGTTCCAGAAAAGAACTTGTGTTGAGATCAAAGTCTGAAATGACCTGGAGCTTCCTGTGTGTGTGTGTGTGTGTGTGTGCGTGGGGGGGTGGGG
>JABFEA020000017.1:3027621-3048557 GCA_019775915.2 Cyphomyrus plagiostoma | reverse complement strand
ACTGGGAGGAGGCCCCGGGGAAGACCCAGGACACGCTGGAGGGACTATGTCTCTTGGCTGGCCTGGGAACGCCTTGGAATTCCCCCAGAGGAGCTGGAGGAAGTGGCCGGGGAGAGGGAAGTCTGGGTTTCCCTGCTTAGACTGCTGCCCCCGCGACCTGACCTCGGAAAAGCAGGAGAAAATGGATGGATAGATGGATGGAATTTGCAAAAGCCAGGATGTGGTTTTCTAACCCCACTTTATTTACTAATTACGTACTAACAAGAGCCGACGGGCACATGCACTTTCCCTCCAGTGCCAAATTCTCCTTTACCGACCCGCTAGCTGCTCCAAGAGAGGGCTGCTCGAGCACCTATTGTCAAAGAGATCTGTTACAGAGAGGGAGGTAGGTTCAGGTCTTCGTAGCTGTAATTTATGCTACTTTATGATACTTTTTGAATGTAAGACATAGTGTGGTGAGTATCTACTCCTCTGCTTTAAGTGTGAGTAACAGAAGTGGCCTGCCTTTCATTTTCAGGTGAAGATGTACATCTTCCAGGTCCTGGAGGGGATCGATCACATCCACAGCATGAACATTCTCCATCTGAATATTAAAGTATGCAACTGCTTCCCCCTCCCTTCCTCTTCCCTTCCATGATGTCCCATCACAGCCTGTAATGTTCATGCAGGGCACTATAACGAAAAGGTAGCTATTTACTTGAAGGGACACAAATACTTAGTAATAACCCAATGACTACTGAAGTACAGATTATGATCAAATCATGAACAAATATAGTTGCTACTTGAAATAGAAGATGCATCATGATTCATTAATGATGAAAAACATGAGATCAGTATTTAACTTCAGTGTTTTTACACTGTACAAAGTGATCAGTGTTTTTACTTGTTCCTTCAGTAGGTCACAAAGGTTTACAGAATTAAGATACACTAACAAATGTAGTAACTGCTTGAGATGAAAAATACATCATGATACATAAATGATAAAAGCAGTATGTAACTAAGACTTAGTTTGTGGTTAATTAATACACAAGTAATTGCATTATAATATATTATTTGTGTCCAGCCAAGTAAAGTGTTACCCAAAAAAACAAAAATCTTGACCTGCAGCATTTTCTTCTCCCTTTTCTTACTTTAGCCTGACAATATTGTTATGGCTTTGTCCAAGAGGGAGGAAGTCAAAATTTGCGATTTTGGATTTGCCCAGGAGATAGACCTGTACAGACCCCAGTACAGTGAATTTGGGACCCCGGAATTTGTGGCGCCAGAAATCGTCTGCCAGCAGCCTGTTTCCAAGGCGACCGATATCTGGTCAGAAGAGGTTTTATTCGCCGCTATCACGATGTTTATGTGTGACAGTGATTCTAATGTAGGCATAAAAATGGGAATCATTAGGAATAACAGGGAGAATAGCTTCACTATGTTGTCTGTGAACCATTTTTGCACATTAATAATAGAGAAAAAAGAAAGTGATTCATCGCTATATTAAACAGCTTTGATATTTATCAGTTTTTTCCCCGATCATTTTGCCCTCGCTGTTAGGTCTTTCGGTGCTGTTTCTTACCTATGGTGAGTAGTATCCATGGAAATTTCTTTTGTACCGTTAAAGCATCTGCCTGTATTTGTCATCTATCATTTGTAAATAAATTCTAATAATGTAATCTATACAGTTATGCTAAAATGTTACTTATGCTAATAAGCTATGGTGTGGTCCGTGTGCCCTGCAGTCTTACGGCCCATTGCCCATTTTCGGGGGAGAGCGACCGGGCGACCCTGCTGAGGGTGCGAGAGGCTAGACTGCATTGGGACACGCCCCATGTGACCTGCAGGAGCGAGAAGGCCTGTCGTTTCCTCCAGAGGCTGCTCCAGGCTGATCCCACGTGAGTGTTGCTCTGTCCTTGTCACCCTGTCCCAACTGTGTGGACAGGTATCACATCCATGTGCAAATGCCACTCCCACGATACTGGGAAGTCATGTGACTTTCCCGACGTCTCCTCAGGGTGCGGCCCAGCGCAGCTGAGTGCCTTCGGGACGAGTGGTTCCAGGTAAAGGTGACTTCCTACTTCCTGTATAATAATCAGAAAATCTGGATATTTCTCAAGGGCGATCTCTCCTTGTTTTTCTGGTAATTTGGAATTTGGAACAGTTATTTTGGATTTTCGATTTAATTGTTCAATCTGCAGTTTATATTTATAATACTATTCCTTTAATTTTGCAATTATGACATTTTTGTGTGGAAACCCATATGAATAAAAATGTAATGCCAAAAATGTATGTTAAAGTATATTTCATGCAAAATTCTGAGTAAAAGTAAGTAAAATTTATTTATAGAGCAAATTTAAACATGACAAGCATACACTGGAGTGCTTTACAAACCACAAAATACACATAAGTATAGAAGATCTCATTTACTGAAAGGCTTATTTATCATTTCAGGCTCAACCTGAAGATGATGAATCTGAAAAAATCAATACAAAGAATTTGAAATTCTTTGTTTCACGGAGTAAATGGCAGGTAGTATGCACCATTGAGTACGTGTGTGTAACTGACACCTAGCAATTAAGGCCTCCCTCTTCATTTTAATTGAAGGATACTTTCTGCGTAGTCATAACAAGAAACTGTGACAGTCTCTGACAAGTTCGGGTCTGGGTCCATTTTCACTTTACCAGTTTGTTGGATGTGACTTGGGGTGGCATGTGAATTTGTACAGTATATAAACACTCAATTCATAGTAAGCATTGGCATATATTGTGGTAGTGTGAGGTCAGGAGGTAACCGGTTCAAATCCCAGGCTTGGCAGAGTACTTTGTGTTAAAATATCCGCTAAAATAAAAATTACAAATCAAATAGTTTTAAATATTGCCCTTTTTCTTGAAGATCCCAACAGTGTGTTGGGTATAATTTGTGACTAAGTGATTTAGTGCTTTAAGGTTGTGTTCTGTCGCCCCCTAGCGCTCGCTCACGTGCTACGGTTCCATCCTTGTGCTGCGGCCAATCACAGACCTCTTAGCGGCCCCGCAGCAGGACGCTTCTGTGCCCGTCTCCCGTCACCACGGCAGCCCATCTGCTAGTGGCAGCTCTTCCTCAGAATACGAAGAGCTGGACCAATGGGAGTCCTTCCCTGTGGGACGCCGCCAGTGCAGCGCGGAGGAGGGACCAGGGGAGGAGGCTGGCTGCTTGACTCCAGAGATCTCCAAGCAGAGAACAGCCAAGAAAAGACCTGAAAGTCATTCCGAAGTGGACTCTGTAGGTAAAGGGGCTACAATGGAACAGCAAAGTATCATAAGTAACCTCATGTCAGCTGTTGATACATCCAAACTGGCAGCTACTACGGACAAAACATATGGCGTGGGTGGCACTCAGCTGGCGAAAGAGTGCCAAGACAGGGGCTCTCCTGGTGTACGGATTCCCAGAGAAAGTATCATCAAAAGCACGTTCCTCACCAGCACAGAGGGATCGGAGGAGCTCTCTCCCTTATCTGCCCGTCGCCTACTGCTGCGGCAGAAGACTTTAACCAAGAGGCATGCGAGGACCAGGATGCGGCTATGCAGCAGTCTGTCCAGTAGACTGGACGAGCCGTTACCCGAGGAGGACGGTCCCGAGGTGGAGGTGTGCCGCAGTCAGAGTCTGAGCTCGCTGGCGCCCTCTCTTATGTCGAGCAAATCCTTTTCTTTCGAAAAAGGAGAGACGGTTTCTCATTCTAACAGGTGGACGAAAAGGAAGAGCAAGTTGTCGGAGGAGCATCTCCAGAGAGCCTGTTCTGTGCCTGAGTTTGGCGAGCTTACAGTGGGAATAGCAGAGAGGTGTGAAATCGACTGTGAGGGAAAGGTCTCAGATAGAGTCTCTGAGAAGCCAGCAGAAGTGGCTGCTGTTGGTTCTACGACAGCCTGTCAAACTACAGCTGCAAGCGAAGTCGAGCAAAGCCTCACTACATGTCTTTTTGATCATGAAACCATTAAATTAGATACTCCTCAATCAACAGATAATGTTAACAAAATAGAAACATCGCAATGTGATATTGGTGTGGTTCACTGTGCTGAAAGCCTTCCAAAAATGGCTTCTACAGGATTAGTTATGGCAATGGGAGAAGGAGACCTTTATTCTGAGAGACTAGAGGAAGACCCTCAAGAAACCAACAGGGAGTTAAAGAAATGGGAACCATCTCCTGCGAAGCCCTCGTTTATAGAATCCACATCTCCAGTTCCGGTGGTTCAGGATGGAAAATTATTGACATCCCAGCATGGTCCTGAGTCCTTTGAAAGGCCCAGGGAAAGTGTAATGTGGTTCCTGGCTCGGGAGACTGTTGAGTCAGAGACCAGAACCGACTTCCCTAAGATTCACAAAACTATGTCAGACAGCAGGATCTCAAAGCCAGTAGAGTTTGCTGCAGTTAGGGTTTACAGCGCTTGTTCGTATGAGGAACCTTACGGCTACATATCTGACCGAAATTATTCTCCAACTGAGCTGGAAGAGCCATTGGAAGCAACTGAAGATTACAATGAAAATGCAGATATCTCTCACGAAGCCGTCTCTAAAAAATCTCAAGAAGAAGAACCCCGTGACCCTTTTGTAAGATCCCAGTCATTATACACGGTGCCCAAGACGGTGACATGTTCAGACTATGGCACAGTTGATTCAGCTGAAGAAGTCTTCTCTAACCATCTTGAAGAGAACGTAGGTGGTGCCCCTGCTGGCTCACAGAAATCAATTTTTGAACCTAACTTATTAGATTCTGAAGAACCTGGGTCACATACCTGCTCAGGACCATATTCCCTACCCACAAACCCTAAGAAAACACAACCTGAGAAAAGTGAGTTTGTATCATACCATCTGGAGAGGAATTATCGACTTGCAACACCTGGACTAACAGGGAATTCTGCCAGCATATTGAAATTAGATACCAATGATAGTGATTTTCCAGTGAATTCTCCAGTTAGGGTCCCTACTGAGTGTCATGCAGATGCTGAAAACCAATTGTGGCCACAAGCTTCCATTTTACCACTGGAAGCAGACGGACTTCATGGTAAATCCGGGAAGCTGGCACTCCTACGGTTTTTCCGTAGGCAGTCCTGGACAGACCTGTCATCCACGCCTTTAGAGAAGGTAGTGAAGAGACAAGCCTCCGATGGAGATACCCCAGAGTCCAAGCTGCAGGAGCAGAACAGGACCCAAGACCTCTCCATTGCAAAGAAAATGAAAGTGTCCTTCTGCAACATGACCAAAGCTGTTTTGGGTAAACCATCCAATAAAGACGACAAAAGAGAAGGTAATTTATTATGAAACTCCACATCAACGTCAGTCTTTCTTCATATGATTAAAATGCATTGTATTATATTATTGTTATCATCATTCAATAATGAAATTACTAAACATTTAACATTCTTCTTCTTATGAATGCTTTCCTGTATCCATTTCTCATTCTGCAAAGCAGCAATATTCCTAACTTCTGCTGAGGTGAGCACTGATACCCAAGGTTCAACAAAGAGGTCGTCTGGAAACTTCTCTTTCAAATTGCTTGGGTTCAAGAGGAACAAAGGTGCAAGTTATCATCTATAGAGATTTTTTTTAAAGTAGCATACATGTCACATAAAGAACCTCAAAAACAGGGTAAAACGTTACTCGATGGAGCACAAATATTTAGTAATAATTCAGTTGCTACCGAAGTACAAAATCATGAACGAATACAGTCGCTACTTGATATAAAAAATGTGTCAAGATTCATTAACGATGAATAAATATGAATTTTTACGCGTAACTTGTCATATCATTCAGTAGTTCCTTCAGTACTTTACAAAGGTTCACTGAATTAACAAATATAGTAAATATAGTCACTGCTTGATAAAACATCTGTACCAAATGAATTCATGATGAATTAACATGAGATCATTATGTAACTAACACTTAGTTTGTGGTTAAGTAATATAAGTAATAGCATAATACTGTATTACTTGTGCCCCGTCAAGTAAAGTGTTATCAAATATAGTGTAGGTTTCTCAAAAGTATCTGCCAGTTTGTGTAATAATGGTAAGATTGAGCCTAATGGCTTGAGCGTTACAGAATCATAATTGTTCATCGTCCAAATACCTGCAAAAATGTAGCTTGAAGGGAGTCAAGCCAGTGCTAAAATAGAGCCTCTCTTTCAGAACCGGTATTCATCCAGGAGCTGACAGACCAGGCAGTGTCCTTAGGCCAGAAGGTTCTGCTCAGGTGCAGGATCACAGGCCACCCTGCCCCCGACATACAGTGGTATAAGGGTAAGGCTTCTGTGAGGCACTAGCAGTCTTAACTCGCATGATAAACTAAGAGAGGTGTATTTGGGTCCAGTCTAAGCGTGTCACAATCAAGCATTGTCTTTAGCTTTTCTTAAAACGCAGACCTCATTTTGCATTGGTGCATTTTAATTGAGATACTGACTGATCAGGCGGTTCAGTGCTGGGTGAGATCGAAGTATTTATGAATACCTGGCAGCAAGTGAATAACATGGATCACTGTACTATTCACACTTAACTGTATCCTTCCAGAGAGGTGGAAAACGGATGGATATACAGAACAGCTAGTTCTTTCTCTCTTGTTGTTGTTGATTTCACTTCTCCCCTTAAATATATTCTCTGTTTCCCTCTCTAACCCAGAGGCAAGGAGACTGAAGAGTAACAACCAGATCAGGCTAGCTATTGTAGACCGGGAGCTCCTGTCTCTGACCATCTTTTCAGCCAAAGAAGATGACCTAGGCAGCTATCGCTGTGTGGCCAGCAATACTATGGGCCAGGCCTCCACCTCTTGCACCCTCATCGTGTCCGGTAAGCCCCTGCTGGAAATAATTCTGTTAGAGCAAGTTATGGCTAGTCAAAATCAGATGTGTGATCAGTCGGACGTGGATATTGCATAGTCATTTTTTGTGTTTAAACAGGATTTGCAGCCAAAATGTGATCTTCTGAAACAATGATACGAAAATCAGTAGCTGATAAGGGATATTCATATACAACCCGTTTGTGTGTGTTGAGCATAATATTAACACTTTGTGCCTCTGTCTGTGTCCAGAGCTGCCTGCATGTCCATCCAATCTTGACGTCTACCAGCTTCATGCAGATGGACTCCTGCTGGTGTGGAGACCAGTAGAATCGATCGCCGAGCTTACCTACTCCCTTCAGCACAGCAGGGATGGTAAGGCTGCCGCTAAAGCGGCTCTCCCTTTAACAGCATCTCATTTGGTGTCTGTATGCAAGAGCTTTGTGGTCAGGTTTTGTAGGATCAGCAGAGTGCTGTAGAGTTTGTGGACATTGTCTATTTGGGTGAGCAGGCGGAGCGTGGATGCAGCTGGCTGTGGGCGTTGCTGACAGCTGTTACCTAGCCAGTAATCTCTCCAGGGGGGTGGCGTACAGCTTCAGGGTCGCCTGTCTCAACAGAGCTGGAGCAAGCCCCTTCAGCGAGTCTTCGGTTCCCATCGTCATCGGGTCTGAGCACCAAGGCAAGCAACAGCACCCTCTCCTGCTCAATTGAGGGAAAAAACCCACAAATAATACTATTCTTTATTTGAGATTTGTACTTACTTGTACTTAGCCTTCTCCATTTATATAAAGTAACTGAAATCTCTCCATGATTAACCTTGGGGGCTCAGTGTTTAACATTTGGCTAAGTACAATTTCATGATATAGGCATATGAAAGTGATGTATAAATTTGGGCACATTTGTTTTTACTCCCAGATTCCCATGCACCCCTTATTTCCATGGACACCCCCTGGCCATCTGATTGTGATGCTACCGGCCAGGTCACCCTCCCTTCCTCTTTGCCGCAGACCAAGTACACGTTCCTCTCTGAAATCAACAGGTACTGAAACATCACACCTGCCTCTGTGCTGCTGGAGGGGAACTCTATGGACTTACCTGTGAAGAACTGCTTTAACAGCCTTCTTCATTTAATGAAGACAGCATTTGCGACATATGAAAGATTTTGTTACATTGTAGCATACTCAACTTACTGTACGTGCGTGACATGAATCCCAGCATGCTTTGCGGAGGGCATAATGCTGGTTAGTTTTCAGTTTGCTTTTTCGGTGTATTTGCTTCCTATCTTTCCTATCTTTATTAATAGATATTGTGTGCTTGTTCTGGGTTCAATTTTTCTGTTGTTGCTTGCTGTTCATACTGCCCATCATCACGCCGATGATGACACCCAAGAACAACTAGTGTGTTTGCACTGTTTACTATGTGAATGAGTGGATTCATTTGTTCTTTCAGTGTCAGTCTCAATATCGATCCTCAGCTTGCCACCGTATTTAATATTTTTCTTCCTATTTTTATTTTTCTCATTAACTTATTGTTCCATATGCAGCTAATTTAAGTATAAGCTGTCAGAACTTAAATAGCAATTATACCGTAGATTGAGCAACCACTTTGTCCAAAAATTGTGTCTTTATTACTGCAGGGGGCGCTTCAGTGTGGTTATACTATGTCGAGAGGAACCAAGCGGGGTGCTGTATGCGGCAAAGGTCACGCCCTACAGAGCAGAGTGGCGCCAGTGGGCACTGCGCGAGTACCAGCTGCTGAGGAGGCTGTGCCACGCCCACCTGGCCCGGCTGCACTGCACACTTATCTGGCCACACCACCTCATGCTGATCCAGGAACTGTGTCCCGGGCGCGAGCTGCTGCACCACTTGGCGGAAAGGTCTCCTTCGTTCCAGCTCCCTACTTAGATTATTAATTAGAGGACTGATTGGCTGTAGAGTCCTCACACCGGAGTTTGAACAGCTGACCTACAGGTCATCACAAAAACCTGCACACACACTGGCTCTTTGTAGATAAAATTGCTCCATCTACTGTTGTATGTTTGAATGACATTCAAATTCCAGTCCTCGAATGTAGGATTCGAAGCCCCAGTTTTTTAGATGCAATTATGAGAAAGAAAGAGAAAAAAACCGAACACTGTCATATTTGGAATGATAGTATCAGGCCTGTGAAGGACAAACTCTCGATATAAGATTTGATCAGTGGCACAGGGGTAGTTGTGTAGTAAATGGTGACTGAACGGAGACTCTGTAGGGTGGATGTGTGAGACGGCTGCCCCGCCCACAGGGACCTGTACGGCGAGATGCACGTCCAGAGGCTTCTGCAGCAGATCATCAGCGCCGTCTCTTACCTGCACCGCAGCTGCGTGGCACACCTGGACCTCAGGTCCGACAACGTGCTGGTGGGGGAGGACAGCCAGCTGAAGGTGGTGGACCTCGGCTCGGCGCAGGTCTTCGTTCCGGGGCAGACCCTCCCTGGGGGACACCTGGGGGACCTGATTGGGAGTCCAGGTGCGATTCTGAGTCGCCTGCTGTGTTTGTTACAAGCTTTTCTTCGCAGTAGTATCACCTCTCGGCAGAATGAATCAAGAACATAAGAACTATACAAACGAGAGGAGGCCATTCGGCCCATCAAGCTCACTTGGGGAGAACTTAACTAATAGCTCAGAGTTGTTCAAATCATATCTAGCTCTGATTTAAAGGAACCCAAGGATTCAGCTTGCACTACGTTATCAGGAAGACTATTCCATACCCTAACTACACACTGCGTAAAACCTTTGGCTTTCACCTTTTTTCACACGATTAGAATGCATGTTATTGGCATCTATATGAAGAAAACCAGTAATGGCTTCATTTAATAACTATCCAAGGAGGTTGCTACCTTTGCCTGTGGCCCTTTCCACATTCTTAATGTTTTATATAATGAAAAACTATTGTGTGGTAGAGAAATGGAGAATGCTACTTCTTTCAAAAAGATTTATGACCTAAAGGTCAAAAGCTTATGGGTCAAAAGTTCACAGGGTGGGGTGTGGTTGGGTTGTAGCCAGGTGACGTCAGGACCAGTGACGTAATTTCCATATGTTGGGAGAGGTTTTTTTTTAAATTAATTATTTTATTTATTCCATCCATCCATTTCCCAAACCGCTTATCCTACTGGGTCGCGGGGGTCCGGAGCCTATCCCAGAAGCAACGGGCACGAGGCAGGGAACAACCCTGGATGGGGGGCCAGCCCATCACAGGGCACACTCACACACCAGTCACTCACACATGCACACCTATATTATCATTATTATTATTATTATTAATAACAATAATAATAATAATAATAATAATAATGAATACACAGAATTACAAAATATATATATGAAATATATATAAATATTTTGATATTTTTTAAATACAAAATATTTGATTTATCACTAAATCATTCAAACTAAGAGCAAGACTGAAAGTCTATAAGTGTGTGTATGTCTTTGTATGACTGTTTGTGTGTATGGTTGTGTATATATTACATTGTGGGGACCAAATTTCCCCACAATGTGATAAAAACCTGTTATTTTTTCAATCCCCACAAGGGGAAACTCAATTTCATAAATATCTATGAATACAATCAATAAATGAGAATAGTCTTGTATTTTGTTAGGGTACTTATGGTTAATGTTTGGGCTGGGTAGGGGTTACTTATGGTTAAGGTTAGGGCTGGCTAGGGGTTACTTATGGTTAAGGTTAGGGCTGGCTAGGGGTTACTTATGATTAAGGTTAGGGCTGGCTAGGGGTTACTTATGGTTAGGGTTAGGGCTGGCTAGGGGTTACTAATGGTTAAGGTTAGGGCTGGCTAGGGGTTACTTATGGTTAGGGCTAGTGCTGGCTAGGGGTTACTAATGGTTAGGGTTAGGGCTGGCTAGGGGTTACTTATGGTTAGGGTTAGGGCTGGGTATGGGTTAAGGTTGGCAGAGTTATTACCGTTGTGCCTTTAGAAATGAATGGAGAATTCCCACAGTGATCGGAACATATGAATGGTGCATGTGTATAAACGTGGTTGTGTGTGCATGCCTGTGTTAGCTTGCTGCTCAGGCTCACAGCACGGGGCACAAATTCATTTTGCCTGTGAAACTTCTGAAATAACTAATTAACAATGTAATCACCTTTGATTTGAGCCACAAAACAGAGCCAGTCACTGAACAGAAGCCGCCTGATCTGTCGTCCCGAGAGGCGACCGTGAGATTGGATCTAATGGATAAAGGATTAATGTAAGTGTAACATGCGTCTTTACAAGGCTTGGTGGCCAGGCTGCATAAAGTACGACCCCCATTTGAATGGAGCAGAGCATTACATTAAAAATGCCCTGAGCCACCTCATCTGTCTTAATGCAGAAGGATGTATATGATACTCCAACGAGCACAAGGACGTTTATCATACTTCGACGAGCATAAGGACATTTATGATACTCCGACGAGCATAAGGACGTTTAGGATACTCCGACGAGCACAAGGACGTTTATGATACTTCGACGAGCATAAGGACATTTATGATACTCCGACGAGCATAAGGACGTTTAGGATACTCCAACGAGCATAAGGATGTTTATGATACTCCGACAAGCATAAGGACGTTTATGATACTCCGACGAACATAAGGACGTTTAGGATACTCTGATGGACATAAGGACGTTTAGGATACTCCGACGAGCGTAAGGACGTTTGTGATACTCTGACAAGTATAAGGCTGTAAATGATACTTCGATAAGGATTAGGATGTATATGATACTCTGACGAGCATAAGGACATATACGATATTCCAACGAGCGTAAGGTTGTATATGATACTCTGACGAGCGTAAGGACATATATAATACTCCAACGAGCATAACAATGTATATCATATGATGTTCTGATCTACTGGATAGGGACAGGCATTTGAAATAAGACCAGACAGAGTGACATTAAATCCATTCGCACACTTTTCTTATGCTAGTAACAATATTGTGCATGGAACTGCGCCTCTGATTTCCATGGAACCGTCCGAGGGAAATACTACCGACTATTTCCTGGCTCTGGGTTGCATACTTCTGCTGTGGTTAAAGTACAAACACCTAGCTGTCAATTTTCATGTGTCTGTATCATTAAAGGGATTTAATAACAACTATGGACCTTTTTTGTGAGACCTGCAGCCTGTCCTGTAAATGGCTGTGTTAAGGACATTATGCTCTTTCACATGTTCTTCCATAAACTAATCAAAACAATGCTAATGGAATGATACGCTGAATCTGTACAAATGTCCCACGAAGCTCCAGAGGAGCTGAATAAATGACTGACGCTGCTCTTTAACCCCACGTTTTACTCACACCGCTATCTGTGTGTATGTGTGTGTGTGTGTGCGTGCGCCTGTATGGTCCAGGTATACCTTACAATGTGAGAACCAAATGTCCCCACAATGTGATAAAAACCTGTCATTTTGATGTTGTGGGGACCATTTTTTCGGTCTCCACAGGGGGAAGTTCAATTCTCTACAAATCTTTGGCTGCAATCAAAAAACTCTTGTCTTGCATTTTGTTTGGTTACTCATGGTTAAGGTTAGGGCTGGGTAGGTTAAGGTCGTCATCGATGGGATTAGGGTTATGTCCATAGAAATGAATGGAGAGTCCCCACAAAGACATGAGTACAGGTCTGTATGAGTATGTGTGTGTGTGTGTGTGTGTGTGAGAGAGAGAGAGAGAGAGAGAGAGAAAGTTACAAAGAAAAGAGACTGAGATGGCATACGTGAAAATGAAAGAATTCCAATCTGCCTCATACTCCTGCAATTGACAGAATGAAGCATCATCTGTTTTCTAGGTGATAGCATTTAACGCAACTGAACACATCTTACAAAGCTTAACGCTTTACAAACGGAAGGTGGGAAACACTGGGCTGTAGGTCCCCTATGGCCGTGTGGTCAGCACTGCGGAGCGAGACAGGAGCTGCATATCAGCTACGATTTGCATCAGCAGTATTATAGATGACAGCGCAGGCAGATTTAGCCCTAAGTACCCATATCAATTAAAATCTCTCCCTCTCCAACCGCTCCATGCAGCAGTCAAATGAGGGTGTTACGTGGAGTGAGGGTGGATGTACATTATATAACTAGGATTGGGTGGATACCTCTGTCTTATATCTCCATCTTCCAGCACCTCTGATTGCAGAATTGAGTTATGGATGATATTATTTAAAAATATACTCAAAGCTTTTCCTCTTTGCATAAAGGATACTGTGGCCGTTACCCAGCTAAAGCTAAATCAGCAAAACATTGTTCTGATAACAAACACCAGCTTTGAAATCCTGGGTGGGTCACTTTATAAAGCTACCTTTATCTTTAGGTTCATTTATCACAGAGGTCTGACTGCATTCAGTCAGTTCTAAGCTTATGGGAGTTTTATTTACAGATACAAGTATTGAGGCCAGAACTAAAAAAATGATTGATTCAGAGAGAACCAATTAGAATGCAGCATAGCTTGGTCCATATGACTGTATGAGGTGGGACTAACCAATCAGATGTCTTGGTCCTGCTTCTTCCCAGTTGCTTGGACCCACCTTCCATACAATCTGATTGGTTCTCTCTCTCAATCATTTTTCTATCTGCCCTCAGAACATGTTTGTGTAAGTAAAACTCCCAGGAGCCAATTCTAATAGCTTTAAAGGGCTAACCAGCAGACACACTCACTGCTTAAACCTTTAAACCTGCTGAGAGTATTTAGCAGTGGAATTTGCTTGCCAGCCACTGTTAACTTTGTTGTTACTTGACACCGTGTCTGAAAGTCAAACACGGCTTACAAAATCTTGAGTCAGTGGACTTGTGTTTTGGGTGCTGGCATATTAGCACACAGATCAATAATGCAAGGAGGCACTGGAAATTCTGGGGAACCAATTAAGGATTACTTTGGATAAAGCGTTTTCTTCAAAGTCTAGGGCAACCTTGTGCAGGCCTCTGCTTTGTGTGGAATTTGAGATATTAAACCTCATAGTTCAGAGTATGCGGCTAATCTTTAAGTTAGCAAGCTAGAGAGTTCCTTTCAAAGTAGAGTTTTAAACTCCTCCTGCCTTTGTGCATAAATTTAAAATAATCTTACGATAAATGTCAGTTAGTGTGTATGAACATTAAGGGCATTTTTTTTTGTTTCTTTAGGAGGCATGTTAAGACTTCATGGTCAGCTATGAAAGTGTTTGTGAGGCTTATTATTAGTCTGCAACATAAATGGATGCTTACACTTACCATGATTAAAATACTCAGAGTGAAATTGCCACTGTTAATTATGTTGCACATTTAATTTGCTGAACATACTTCCAAAGTCACTCGCACAAACCCCAAGACACAAAGATTCTTTTCTTATAATATTAAATACCAGGAATGTGTAGCCAAGGTAATTTACCTAAACTGGGAGATTATGCAGAGCTACAAAAATAAAGGAAGAAAAATTCAGGGGTACAGAAGCTGGCATTGTAATAGAAGTTAGCCAAATAATTTCTGCCACTTTGTGGAAATTGCATCTTTTGTGCAAATTTTCCTCAGACAAAAATATCAGTAATGTAGAGAATATTTGTGATGTTTACATCGCACTGTGTTGGTCTGCTTCACCCTCACGGTATTTCCTGTAACAAATGGAAACTTTTCCTGTATAAATAATACTACAAAAAATATGCATCCTTTCATAGCGTGGTTTTGGCTTGTATGGCACCATGGGTGAAAACCCTCCTGCCCCTCCCACCGAGAAAAAACATGGTGTGTTTATCTTCCCCCCCTCCCCCCCTTTGTCATTTTTATTAAGACATTTGTAGCAATACGAAAAAATAATAATTAACTATTTAAATACAGTGGTACCTCGGTTCTCGAACTCACTAGAACTCGAATTTCTTGAAAGTTGAACAAACCAGTTTGACCTAGAACTCTATCTGAATTTCAGAAGTCGAACCGTGAACGCTGACCTAATATAAATTGTACGCACCAGGAAATGAGTCACAGGGCACATCTCTGAGTTGTACAAATGTTAACAAATACAGAGTAATAATAAAAATAAAAAATTATGGACCAGATTCGAAGTTTTTAATGTCATGTACAAACTAAAATGCAATTCTTACTTGAATGCCTTCACAGACTGGACGATTAACCAAATAAAGCAGCGCAACATTACAGTAAATAACAATAAATAAACCACTAACTTACGTGTACTATTAGAGCATTTATGTCATTTATTTAAACTTTATTTTAACAAATAAATTAACTAGTTCTCACTGCTTTACGCGATATTCGGGAGAAACAGCAGATTACGCATCGGCACTGCCTGGGATACAAACGTCATGCGTGTAACTAAACTCTTCAGCCAATAAGGGCAAAGGTGTGTCGTCGGTTCCAGTTTGTGCAGCCGGGTGAGAGGTCATAATGCATCAAACCGTAATGCATTGCGTCAGGATCAGAATGCGTTGCTTTAAGCCAGCGCTGTAAGCAAGTCGAATACACCCAATGATCGAACTGGAGAAACAAACTGAAATGTGGACTTAATACAGAGGACTAATAACAAAAACCAGAAACAGCTGATCACATGGGGATCCCATACGGGGTTAACGAGGGGGCATGGCACATGGAAGGAGCGGACGATCAGGGCAGGACTGGGGTAATGTTGGGATAAGATCTTTATAGTTTTGGAAACCATTAAGAAAAAAAAATGCTCTTCTTGTTTTATCTTGTTCATTTTGTGTTTAATTTTGGAGGGCCAGGAACCAATTAATTAGTTTCCATTATTTCTTATGGGAAAAATTCAATTAGAACTCGAACTTTTTAGGATTCGATCCGGAGTCCGGAATGGATTATGTTCGACAACCGAGGTACCACTGTATATACAAAATAAAATCCAACAATATCAAAAAGAAGTAACCAAGACAAATAACAAATTGCAGTTTATTGGCTTTCATTAAAAAAAAATAAGAGAAGCCAGTTGTCACACTGTAACTCTATTGGCTAACAAACATACTAAAGTTATACTTGCGTATTTTGTTACATGGATGATGTCATACTCATAAAGAGATGAAATAGCAGCATACCTTTTGCATGTTTCTGCTCTTCTTTCCACTTTTTTTATTAACTCTGCACCTGAAGGCTCAGAATTTCCTCATCCCTCTGTTTTTCTTTGTCACTTGAGCATCATTGCCTTACTCATCCCCTACCGCTGCCAACCTGCAGCCAAAATCACTTTAATTCACCATGTTGCTGTGCAGACTGGCTTCTTAATGATTTTGCACAATATGTCTGTGAAACTATGTAGGAAGCTGTATTCAAAGTATTATGAATGAATTGTGTTTTTTTTTTTGGTAGCATTTTGTAATGTGACCGATACAGCATTAGTACTGTAGGCCTACAAAGTTAGAGATGTGCTGTTTGATAGATCTCGCTGTCCCTTCCTTGATCTTCCAGTGGGGTGACCAGAGGTCAGTTCGGCCCTGCCCCTCTCCCCATCTCGTACTTCTGGGTGGTAGCCTGCCTGGCTCAGGAACAAGAATCAGGGCACTCTCTATGTCATGGTTAACTGACCCACATAATGACATGATGTCATTGTGGAGACATGCAAATGAGCGATAGAAGACCAATCGTGCGAGTGTCACAACCTCTCTGTTTCTGTGCTGGAGCCCCGTGCCACCCCCAGCAAGACCCCCCAGTTATTTGTTTAACAGATGCTTTTATCTAATGTGGGACGCATTTTAAAGCAGGGTCAGACCCAGGAACAATTGGAATTAAGGGCCTTGCAATGGGGCCAAATGATGAAATCACTTGACTCACTCTGGGATTTGAACCAATGACCTTTGGATCTCAGGTCCAACCTACCAATCCCCTCCACCCATCACTGCAAGAAGTACAGGTTTGATAGAATAATGGACATGAAGCCTATATTTGACACATGAGTAGTAATTTACAGTTTAGACACAGAAAACATAGTAGATTGTTTATGACTATAAATCGACCATTCAGAAAAAACTAAACAAAATACTTAATACTGAATAAATACCATTTAAGAATGGTTTTGATAGCCAGTATGACCACTACTGGAAAACTACACAAGCATTACTCATATTATGAGTTCCAGTGACAAAATTAGTCATATCAATGCCTCAAAATGCACTTGTATTTTATATGTAATTGATTTGAGCTGGATTATTTAATATGGAATTTCAGTATTTACATGGCATACATCTATGGTGATGACCACACTAATCATGTGAGTTTTTGATAAAATATGAAGATGGTTGAGTGGTTAGCAGACATAGAAGTAAGCCAAACTTTACTTACAGTACTGGCAAGATTAACTGTAACTGGAATTGTCTCATTACGTTAAACATTTCAGGTAAAATAAATGAATAGCTCCAGGAGGATGACATGGATTTTTATTATTCATTTTCATTGGATTTTTCTGTTTTGAAAAGTAGGAGTATGTTAATAAAATGTTTTGATTTGTAACACATGCCTAAAAAATGGTTTAACACAGAAGCAAGACTTAGAGGATACATGCTGTTTGTCTGATTTATTAAGCTTCATCAAACACAAATACAGGTTAGCATTATATTTTATTTTGGGAAAAAAATCAATATTAAACAAATAGAACAGAGCAAACTGGCAGGGTGTCTCAGCAGGAAGCACTGTGTGTGCCTAGTGGTGGACTGGTATCCTGTGCGAGCTGCACTTGCATGTCTGTGTGTGTGCCCAGTGGTGGACTGGTATCCTGAGCGAGTTGCACCTGTGTGTGTATGTGTGCCCAGTGGTGGACTGGTATCCTGAGCGAGTTGCACCTGTGTGTGTGTGTGTGTGTGTGTGCCCAGTGGTGGACTGGTATCCTGAGCGAGTTGCACCTGTGTGTGTGTGTGTGCCCAGTGGTGGACTGGTATCGTGAGTGAGTTGCACCTGTGTGTGTGTGCCCAGTGGTGGACTGGTATCCTGTAATGCAAGGAAAATGACAACATACACACACATGACATTGAAGTGTCATTTCACACTGGTGAGAAGCTTTGTGATCTGTATATCTACAAACATGGTGACAATCTCTTTTCTTATTCTTTTTTATTTGTCTTAGTCTCCGATTCTCTGCAGCACAGCTTATTGACATACAGAGTCAGAACCAAGTAAATGTATAGATACAGAAATGTAGAAATAGATAAACTAATAAGCATAGAGCTAATTATGTGATTTTTCATGAACAAAATGGATACATGTATGTATTTATTTATATATTATATATACATAATGTACTCGTCCCCCTCAATGCTAACATGAAAACTACACCACTGACCTCCTCTACAATCTCCCTGAACCAATCGTTTTTATTTCTGCCCTCAGAACATTTTTGTCTAAGTAAAACTCCCGAGAGCCTACATTTGAGGTTTTTTTTTCCCCCACTGAGCCATCTCACGACAAGAAAAAAAAAGTTCAATAAGGGAAAAAAGTTGTGTTTCCAGTTGGGGGTGGGGGGGGGGGATTAATGTGCAGTAACCAAACAAAGGAGCAATTGAGAATTGAGCAATTATACTGAAATGTTTTCTTCCAGCTGACCGAAAATATTGCGAATAAGAAGCAAAGGAAAGACACAGAACAACAACAATATAAAAAGGTCAAAAACTGATTTTCATAGTGCTGACCTTTCTTAATGGGAAATTGAGTTGGAAAAACCCAATAGGTATCTTACGTGTTTATATTAAGACAAAAGGAAACAAAACTCATAGCGATTCACCTTCTTTATAAAAACATCATGACAAAGGCTTTAATTAATCTGTAAACCTGTTTAAATATTGAGAACTACCGTGACTACTCAAAGAACGCAGAATATGTCAACAGCATAATTAAATATTTTAAGAGCACAAGATGTATTGTGTTGTTTTGAAGTTCCCAGAAAACCACCAACAGACCAAAAGTGATGTGTTTTAAGTAATTTTCTCCATTTTATCCTTATGCATCTTGTCCTGGCTTCATATTTTTAAAAACCATTAATCTTTTCAAAAACGTCAATTGGAATTAGCAGTAGCGTTATGGAGAAGACTGCAAGACAGAATGCAATAACGTAAATTAGAGTGGCATAGCACACTAAAACACAGTCTGTGATTTATTGTATTTCACTATAAATGTAGCATTACGAGCCTTTCATAGCAGACAAATGCCATTCCTGAAAGTCTGGCCATTAGGCTAATGCAAGTATATAAACTGGCATTATGAAAACTTTTACATTGTAGCAAAATGAATTTCAGCCCACTCAGGCCTGCCTTACAGAGAATAGCCTTTATCCAATTTTAGTATGCAAAACAACATCTTTATAAGAGACATTTTAGGAGGGCTCTTTTTTAAGCAATAGGCTAGACACCCTGTTAAATGTTAAGGATCTGTTTCCCGTGTGGCCTTTCAGATATCTTCACGTCGTTGAATTAAGCTCCTCAGCTGTTACAAACGTCAATCATCCCTCCATCTGTTTTGGAACTGTGCTTGGAACCCCAGAATCGCTCCTCTATCCTCCTGAGGTTGGAAGGAAGGGAGGGATTCAATTTACTTTCTAGCTCACTCACCCCGCCATTTCATTATTCCAGAATGCTCCAAACCGAGAGCTTCTCGGAAACTGAAGACTCCACTTCAGCGTATTGACCAGCGCTTGTTTGACTCTCTATGGTTCAATATATTTGCTGGGTCTCAGATAACGCTTGATTCTTATTTTTCATTTTGATCCAGACTTATGGACACGGCACACACCAGAATCATTTATATAAAGGTTGTGTTTCTTAATTTATTTTTTTAAGCTATGGGTCCCAAGGCGTGACCTTCGCGCAGTACATGTGAAACAGCACAAACCAAACACGCCCAGGGCTGTGAAATTGCCCCTTGCCTTGGGTATAGCTGGAAGCTCAGCGACAGAATGTAAGCGGTACCTGACCATTTGACCCTTTCATGTGAAACGTGCATCAGTCATGGGTTTTCACATGTGTACAGATGAGAAAGGTACAAGCTGAAGGGCATTTCAGAAACAGCACGATTGTATGATGGAAGGGTACATAGATTTATGGATGGATGGGGAGATAGAAGGATAGACACATGGATGGGATTTCAGCAAAAGGCATAATGTTTTTATTCATACTGTACTTTTTAGACTCCCTTCAGGCAGTACAATAGGAATACGAATAGTTTGAACAGCATTTTTAAATATCTCGGCACATTTCAAATGACAACAAAACCTATTACCTAATTAATTACATCCGGTTATAAATTCACATTTACAGAGTGCATTGGAAGAGAACATCTTGCTTTCTTGGTCTAAAAGGAAAACATTACAAATAATCAAGATTGTATTTCCTCATGCCCTCAGTTAAACGGCATTTGTGCGTAAACGTATCTTAATGCATTAATTAAACCTTTAGCAACAACAGTAACAATCTTTTAGATTCTACAGACACTGTTCCTAGAAGCTCTACAACCTGGACATGACCAAGTCATCACTTTTAGATGTCAAATATGGACATTTGCACACATGCACACAAGCACACGGTTGGGGCAGTCTGGCTACTTTTGAACAGTGTGTAAACACCTGACTCGATTTACTTTTTGTTTTTATTTACATCCCTCCAAGTGATGTGATGTGCTGAAGATACTCGGAAAACATACTGTGGCAGGCAGAATGCCCCAAAGGGACACTTCCGATTTGAAAAAGGATGTTTTGGGTTATAAAGTTTTATTCCTGGCTTGGTAAGTAGGTCAGGCTTATGGGAAGTTTGTTATTGATACATTTGTGTACAATAATGTATTATGTATTGTTGCGTAAAACAATTGTTGCACCATGTATTATTTATAGCAGACCAAAGGACAACTTTCTGCCAAAGATTAATATATGATGACTCTGATGTTCAAAGTTCTGTTCATAATACTTTGATGATTTTCATTAAATCATTTAAATTTGCATACCAGAAGAGAGCTCAATTTTTTGATGGTGGCTGTATATCTGGGCATTCCGAAATCCTGTATCTGGGCATTCGGAGGCCGTCTATCTTGGCATTCGGAGGCCGTCTATCTGGGCATTCGGAGGCCGTCTATTTGGGCATTCCGAGGTTCTGTATCTGGGCATTCCGAGGCCGTGTATCTGGGCATTCCCAAGCCGTGTATCTGGGCATTCCCA
>JABFEA020000017.1:2996335-3012955 GCA_019775915.2 Cyphomyrus plagiostoma | reverse complement strand
AATGGAAACCATGCTTTATACCCCTAAAAGTACAATGGAGTAATGGAAACCATGCTTTATACCCCTAAAAGTACAATGGAGTAATGGAAACCATGCTTTATACCCCTAAAAGTACAATGGAGTAATGGAAACCATGCTTTATACCCCTAAAAGTACAAAGGAGCAATGGAAACCATGCTTTATACCCCAAAAATGACAAAGGAACAATGGAAACCATGCTTTATACCCCAAAAATGACAAAGGAACAATGGAAACCATGCTTTAAACCCCTAAAAGGACAAAGGAACAATGGAAACCATGCTTTATACCCATAAAAGGACAAAGGAACAATGAAATAAGATAGATGCTGTTACACAGTTTACTCTGAAAAATATTTTGTCCGAAATTAACCTGTAATGAGAAATGTATTTGTTTAAAAATATCATAGCTTATTGTGAGTACTCACCATCTTGCAGCTTGTACTTGGCATACAGTTTCATACTTATGAATCGTTTCTGGAATTCTTAAACTTTTTTTTGGATTATAGAAACCTGGTCCTATTAGTAAATTTAATTCATCATTAGTATGATTAGCTAATTCTGATAAATCTTGCGACTAATATTATGACTAATGTGATATACAATGTGTAAATAAGAGAGACACAGGGTGGCCCTAAAGAGAACAAGTAGCGATACATGCAAAGTACAGATTTCCTACGTATATACTTGTACAAATAACAAATAATGCATAGTTTAATCATTTTTGCACATTGCCACGTCTACCCAGAAATTACGGTTTGTGCCAAATCAGCATGTTGTTTTCCGCAGCCTTCAATGACACACACAGCACAATATTTTGCAAAAATATTAATAAAAAAAAACACACCATCAAAATACACAATCCAAATATTTTTATATTTTAAAACTTTTATGTTGCAAACACATATTGCCTATTCGCTTATTTAGGTTTTTTTCTATGTAAAGTTTGAAAAGAATGTCACCTTTTTGAAATTATTTACATCATGAATGGGACATAAGTGGTAAGGAGGATGTCCAGCCAGTAGAGAGCAACTAGTTTCTTATGATGTTAAAAATAATACTGGTTCTGGTCATCATATTCTGCAGACACAGGCATGCATTTATGTCGCATAAAATAATAAATCTTCAGTCACAGGCACTGTAAGTGGGGTGGGGGAGGGGGGCATACAGTAGGACAATTCCAAGGGCCCCTGAGTGACAAGGGCCTAAAGATTTTGGAAAATAACTGGATTGTTTTGGACTGGGGAGCCCAATATAATATGCATTCATGGGGCCCCAAATCTTTAGCAAGGCCCCTGTCTGTGACCCCCAAAGTCTTTCCCGAAGCTCACACGGGATGCTCAGGGGCGTCTCGCGCGACGGGACAGAGCAGCGCTGTTCATAACCCCCCAGCAGGTGGCGGACCATCAGCCGTCAGTCAGACGCCCCCCTTTCCTCCGGTCCACCGACGCCGCAACTTCACATTATTCGTTTATGTCTTTTTGCTCAGGACCAAAACTTTGTCTTCATGCTTCCCACTGTTTTCTTATGAATGGACATCCAGTGGCGTTTTAATTGTAATGCAGCATCAGACAACAGCATGTAATTTTGCAACAGTATTCGTATTGTATTATATCAATATATGCTGCACGATTGCATGGACAAGACTTGAACGTGGTGCTCATTCTTTTTGCTAGTGTATATGTTACGTTACTAGTAAATGTTTTTGAATTCTGTCAAGATTAGTTTAAGCAATACCTGGTACCCCCAGGACAGTAACAAAGACTATAACATCAACTGTGTGACATGGTTTATCCTCATAACATACAAAAATAACTGTGGCAGGTGTTGACATTTTTTATCTCAAAAAAAAGAAAAACTCTTGCTGCTCTTCAGTTGCCTGGTGTCTCCGTCTGAATGACGAGTGCTGAATTTAAATCGCACAAAGTTGCCCTTTCGATGCGGAAGCTTTTCTTGCTCCGTGGAGAAACTCGATTGTCCTTAACACGCAGTTAATTCAACACCGGGAATTATGTTTATAACCCAAATGAGAACTTTTAAGCATGGCCACATGTTTCCACCCTCCTGATTGTATAAAAGCAAACAAATGACAAGAATGATACATAATATACCTAAATATATGCAACAGTGGTTATCCAATATAAATAATTGTATACATTTTCAATAAATGAATTTTCCATGGAGACAGAAGGACTTAAAAGTAGACTCTCTCTCTCTCCACACACACACATATAATATTCATTATTATTTTTTTTAACTACACTTTGCCCACCATACATAATCCTATGGCAGCACAACCATCCATCCGTTTTCCAAACTGCTTATCCTACTGGGTCGCGGGGGGTCCAGAGCCTATCCCGGAAGCAACGGGCACGAGGCAAGGAACAACCCTGGATGGGGGACCAGCCCATCGTGGGGCACACTCACACACCAGTCACTCACACATGCATACCTACGGGCAATCAAGCAACTCCAATCAGCCTCAGCATGTCTGTGGACTGTGGGGGGAAACCGGAGTACCCAGAGGAAACCCCACGACGACACGGGGAGAACATGCAAACTCCACACACATGCAACCCAGGCGGAGACCGGAACCCGGGTCCCAGAGGTGTGAGGTAACAGCACTAACCACTGCGCCACCATGCCGCCCCCTGGCAGCACAACCAGTGAAAGGTAAACAGACCGTAAGATATACTGTAAGACCCATTCTGTTAACAGCTGTGTTCTCTGGTTTAATACCATTCATCAATGACAACACTGCAGAGATACAGTGAGGCAGTCATGTTTGCATGCGCGCATGAAACTCACTCGTGTGAAACTGCATGCAGTCATTTGTCTTTTCTCTGGTCTTAGCTCTGTGTGTACATGTGACCTATTGTCAAAGTTTATTCTAAATGATAGTGAATGAAAGTCTACGTTCATTAAAAATGTAAGACACGATTTATGGACTGTGACTTTGCAGCATGTAGCTTTTGAATCTTCCTCACATCCTCGACTGACAGCTGAGAAGAACTTGCAAAAATATCATTATGGTTACTGCTAGATCTTTAAGGGAGCACAAATGGCAAAAGTCAATCAAAACCATGGCGTGAGTTTACTCTTTTGTTTGTGCGTGACAAAATAAAATATACACTGATCTTGAGTCTAGTGTCTGGTATTGACTTTAATTCCTCATAAATAAACAGCAAAATCTGTAGTGATTAACAAACGACTTCCTCATATAGGAGGGTGATTCATTAGACTGCATGCAAAAAATCATCATGCGTATTACTGGCTGGAGAACACTTTCATATAAGGAATTCTATACTTCACAGTGTACTGAACCTATATTTTTGCAATTTGACATTCATAACGCGTGGAAATAATGTTTGGGAATTTCTAATAGGGTGCTGAGCACTTTTTTGCAATGGATGGCTTTTGAAAGCCTTTCTGCAAAGAAAAGCAATAGTGCAATACTGCTTTAGATGCAGGCATGCAGTAAGGATCATGAATGTATGGAGAATACTAATGTCACATGTGCTTCCATAACAGGATGTTAGAGCGCTGTTGTGGCACATTGTACTTGTCACCCTACATTTAGTAGATTGATTTTTTTTTTTCATAATAGGGTGGACAATAAAATGAAAGGTAGGCATCTTAAAATGAATTTTAAAAAAACTCTCCACACAAAAAAAATGACCGTATTATGTTCTGATTCCTCAAAAGAATTCAGCTTAATTTGAGTTAATCTTTGAAAGATAAAATGGAGTGTCGCGAATGGGACATTCCAGGTTCTAGAATGCCGGGGGCATTCCGCAGAAACAATGGCAGGCCAGAGATCAGTGCTCATTATGAGCGGCATGGGGCCTGGCACAGCTAGGAAGTGAACATTAGACACCATCCTGACTGCTGAGGCATCTGCCCATGCTTTGCCACACTTGGCGGAAAAGTCAACAACACGTGAATATTACTTAAACCTTGCTGCCGTCCCCAGGACATCTCATTTAATGCACTTCTTATTTTTTGCGGTTGCTGTTAAATACATAATTTGCCCGACGATTAAAAATGAAAGCGACTTAAATGTGGTGATCAATCATGTAATAGTTTAACTGACAAAAGGAATATTCATTTAAAATCTTAAGGCTCTAGGGAACAGGAAGGTCTTGACATTACACACGCAATGACAATTTTATGCTATATCATCAATAAATATGCCTTCTGAGAAACTCTTGAGGATTGGTATCTATGGATGTCTTTTTTTTAGTAGAAATTCCCTTACATAATGGAATTACACAGCTTCTGGTGTTGTTTTCTACAGAGGATTTTTTTACGGTTAGTACTAAGCATTTTTTGTGAGGTGATCTGTTTTCACAATTCAAATTCCTCCACACTCCTCAAGATAACAAAGACTGGTTTTTGTATTTGCTGAGCGAAGGAGAGAAGCACAGCTCCTATATCATATGTTAATTAAAAGTAATTGCAAAAATCTTTGGCAAAAATCATTTATCCATCCAGCCTCTAACTGCTTATCCTGTTCAGGGTCACAGGCGGTCTGGAGTCTATCCCAGAGGGCACAAGGCAGGGGAAAACCCAAGATGGGGCATCAACCAATCGAAGTTTGCAAAAATCAAACATAAGACGTATGGCAATTTCATTATTGAAGGCTTTGTTTGCAGTGCAGATTAATCATGGATTAAATTATGCCTAAATGTAACATGAATTAAATAACATGATTGTCATCTTCCAAACCGGTTCAAATGCTACTGATTGCACTGGATGCCAGAATAGCAGTCATCCCAATAAGGGAGACCATTTTCTGCAGTCTGGCATCAATCAATACATAATATGAGTATGTATTGATTGATGCCTGCCTCAGAATATTGATTGAATAATTTTCCATCACATGTAGCATCAAATGTCTCGCTGTAACTGTCAGCGTTTAAATACTCTGCGGTGGTCTGGCCTTTTCCTTGTGTAACCGCACTCTGCATGTCTCCACACAGGAAGTCTGCAAGGTGCCATTCTGGAATCATCTTCAAACTATAAAGCGCTGTCCGTTGTTAGCCAACACAAAGAGCTTACCCCACTCATATTCTTTCAGAGGCGTTGATGTACCTACAGAGAAATCATGAATACAGGACAGGTAGCAACTCAATGTCTAAACAAATACCAGCTAGACAGACTTCCTGCTGAAATGTTTCACTGATTTATAGCAATAGATTTATAACAACCAAATCAGAGTAGCCTCAAACCAAGCTAAAGCAAAAAAGATTCAGTCCTGAAGTAAACTTCTGTATACAACTTCACAAATCATCCAGTTCTCAACCGCCATTTTGGATTTGTACATCCATTAAATGTGCCTTATTTTTTAATCGAGCCCATGAACCAGGGATTGTCACACTGTCCATACATGGATAAGTGTGTCTGAGGCAAGAGTAAACCATGCTGGTGGAGATAAAATGCCAACCACAAGCAAGATGCATATATTGTTACGAATGGCTTTGTTTTCAAAGTACATTCAAAATAAAATTGCCAAGTTTTGACAAGGTTCACAATATAGAAATACACTAATTCAGTTACATACGTGGCAAAAATAAAAACAATTAAAAACGTGTAGGCTACATTGTTAAATGTCACGTCCATGATAAAAATGTTTGAATGTCTGAATGTGCCGTGGTGATGACCTCTGGAGCGTACCAATCAGTATACGCCATCTGCAGGAAAGACAGTGTAGTGGACCAATCGGTATACGCCGTCTGCAGGGAAGACAGTGTAGTGGACCAATCGGTATACGCCGTCTGCAGGAAAGACAGTGTAGTGGACCAATCGGTATACGCCATCTGCAGGGAAGACAGTGTAGTGGACCAATCGGTATACGCCATCTGCAGGGAAAACAGTGTAGTGGACCAATCGGTATACGCCGTCTGCAGGGAAGACAGTGTAGTGGACCAATCGGTATACGCCATCTGCAGGAAAGACAGTGTAGTGGACCAATCGGTATACGCCGTCTGCAGGGAAGACAGTGTAGTGGGGAAAGGGAATTAACAAGGAGAAAGATAGAGAAAAAGGAAAAAAAAAATATACACACAGTACCCATAGTGCGTAACAACAAAATATATACATTATACATCCTATACGTGCAATATAAGATCATCAGCCCGTCAGGACATGAGTACAGCAAGTTGCTTGGATCTAGATTCAACACCAGGTTCAAATCCGTTCTCCTCATATATGCAGCTTTCACCTGCAAACACCTGCAGGGTCTAATTCAGTCTGAAATGATGACATTCCTAATGTTTTATACTGTCAGTGTATTGTGCCATGAGTCAGTGAGTATATATTATGGGTGGGGGGGCCGTCAGCTCCTCCCATCCACATCACTCTGTCTTTTCATTACCTTTTTCAAACACGCAGTGATGGCATAATGTGCTTGTAGAGTGGCTGAATCCAAGATCGCTGCTAGAGATTTTTGGCTCGGCGAAAGCAAACCACACAGGCCCCCCAAGCCACACCAATCCAACATTGTTCCAAATGTTTAGGGCCCCTTGTCACTCAGGGCTCATTGTAATCATCTTTCAACTTTCACCCCCTTTATGATACCCCAGTGTATATCTATTTCTCTATTATACAGATTTAAATATTAGAAGAAAAAAAGCAACACTTCTGATGTTATTTTTTGGAATTGAAATACTGAAATGACCAGCATCTAAACCCTCCCAAATCTAAGTGATGAATTGGACACAACACAAAATGTGCATGTAATCCATATATGACATAGCAGTGAGTATCTATTGTATAGCACCCAGAGAGTAGGGTGCGGGGGCAATACCTTACTCAGGGAATCTGAGTGGTACCTTGTTGGTCAGGGATTCAACCCAGCAACCTATCAATCACAAACTTGCCTAATCATTAGGCCACCCCAGGCTTTCCGGGTCTATACCCCATATACCTGCATTTAATCGTCAGCCTACCAATGCGAGCAGCCCCCACCCTAGAAATAGCCACACATGGGCTGGATTAATGTGCTGCATCAGCAAAGATTGAAACTGACCAGCAGAACCGCACGGTCTGTTACACAACAGACACTTAAAAAAATCGACTAACACTACACATGTAAGCAAGTTCAACTGAAAACCAGTAGTAAGAGGCACCTGAAAAAATGTTCTAATAGCAGAACTCTCACATGTCAGAAGTGATCCGTCAGGTGCATCACCATGAAAGCTGGTCACTTCCATTACCTGAACTTCACAAAAACCTCAAATCGTTTCCAAATAAGCCAGTCTAAGTTTACCTACTAAAACAGAAAAAGCCAAATATATACATTTGAACAGCCAATTTAAAAATATTTTTTATTGCTTTAACCCTCAACCAATGTTTTCATACTAAATGTTTTCAACACAATGGGAAATCTTTGTTTCATCAAAGTCTTAGGAATGAAAGACATGTTGACTTGTGGATTTTTATCTTTAGCGAAGTAACACTGAGAAGCTGGGGAGGATTAACTCTTTATGAAAACGCTTATCTACATGTGTAAAGTTTAAAAAAATAATTCTTATCTCAGAGCCCTTGGGACCGACACATTTCTCCCCTGATGCTTTTGGTAAGATATCGTTTCTAAAATGTGCATTTGAAAAGTTTAAACTCCAAATGAACTCACAGATCTGCGAGGTGCTGTAGACACGACGGGTTTTGAAGCAGTCGCTGCCTTGTATGAGTGTCTCGTGCCAGAATCATCTCCTCACAGCCTGAAAAATGCGACGAAGCTGGCAAGAGATAAGACTAGATGTAATGGATGGGAGGCTGGATGCTTCAGAGAAAAAATGTTTGGAAATTTTATTAAACAATGTCCAGGCAGTCATATTGAATATGCTGCATCCTAATCATTTACAGTTAGCAGGAGTTGAATTACAGTTAAAGTAAATGGTTAAATTTCTTTGTATTCCTCAGTTTTCCATATGTTAATTTTATGATAATGAATCATTGTAGGAATATGATTTTTTTTTTGTTCTCAACTAAGGCTAAACGTCTGACCTCAGCCAAGGTCATGCAAGTTTACGTTTTCAAAAAAAAAAAAAAGAAAAAGTCACGATAAAACATTATTTTTGGCAAGTCTTTCCACCCCATGTAACATTTACAATGTAAATTCAAGTGTCTGAGTCATATTTTCAGGTTTTTACTATTCACAGATGGTTGAGGCAAAAGCCAAAACTATGCCAAGGTCATGCTAAAGTTTAGGGCAAAAATAAAAGATTTAAAAATGCCACGACACTTTGTGTTTTAAGTCACGTTTACAACATCCCTAAAACTTTGTATTATTATAAAAAAGAATCACAGACTTCAGAATATGAGACTTAAGTTTCTTAATGGTGATATTTGCCCAGAAAATGTCAATTAGAAGCAGGTCAAGGTACCAAAAGTATCCTTTAAGGCATGAGAGATGCTAAACACTTTTGCTGGGGGATCCAGCATCAATCACACATTGTAGCACCGCTATGCTTTTTTTCTGTTATGGCGGCTCAGTGGGTGGTGCCACAGACTTGGGGAAAGGGGAGGGGTTGAATCTCATCTCTGCTGCGTGTGTATGAATTCGCAGCATCTCCTTGTACAGTCCAAAGGCTACCTGGTCCCTCCAGATTGCCCGTAATGCATGCGCCTTGCAAAGACTGGCTCAGCAGCCAGAAGCCAAAATGGCCACTGAGCTAAACCTGCATGCTATCTCCCTGAAATATCACTTTTAATTGGTTATATGGCAAAAATGGAAACAATTAACCTTTGCTTATTTGGTGGTGTGAAGCTTTGCTACCTCTTTTTTGTTTTACATTTTTAGTACCCTTCTATGTCTTCCCACACTGGCCTTTACAAGCATGCAGGGCTAATGCGAATGCTATTTTAGAGTAAAATAAATGTCAGAGCAAAATGGAGACAGAGGCAGCCTTATGTAACTGATTATTTAGTGCATGCATTTGTGGTATGGGGTATCAAATAAGACAAAAAGCAGATTGATTTTTTCATGGAAGCTCCAATGTGATTTGATCATTTATACAGTCATACAAAATACAATTTTACATTAAATATTATCCAATTATCCAAGTGTGCATATCTATATTCTTCCCCAAGCACTGTCTCCAGCTGTCAAAGATTTGAAACATTGAGCTGTCATTTATATCAATAAAAACAACTTTGCTATATGCAAATTTTGAAACGTATGTGGTATTGTTTACCAAAGACGTGTGCTGGCACGCTGTCTGAATTTGCAGTCTCAGTTAACAGATGGTCCTTAAATATACTTAATTTCAGTTTGATTTTTTTTCTTTTTAATAAGCCTGGTTGAAATGACAGTAATAAAGTAATTCACTGTGACAGCAGAAGCAACGTGACTCCAGAGTGTTGATGTTGGGAGGAATATCAGTGAGGTCATCCGTCACAGAGCGGAAATGCAGTCTGACATTCTTGACTTAAAAGCTTAGAATTTAGTATTTTCACAGCAAGACATCTTTTGGTCTTGCTTTCTGTTAATTTCAATAAAGAATGTTTTTATCTGACCTTTGGCATGGTAATTAATTGATTTAACTTCTTATGTGTAAGGAAACTATTATCAAGGCATATGTTAAATTATTCCTTTGATATATATTTCCCACAAGCTAAGAAAACCTATCCCATCTGCCTAAGTCAGTAAGACGTGAGACGCTTGGAATTTATTGGATATTTCAAGAATTTCAAGTATGCAGTTTATGTCAAGCGAAGTCAGACTGAGCTTGTGCAGTGGAAGCCTAAAACTGCGTCCCGTTTTCAGCATTCGGCTTTGATCTGCATGCCTCAAAAAGCAACACTGTATGGACCAATGAGATTCATTTTCTGTCATGACAGCTGTCACGCAACAATAGGGTAAAGGAAACGAGGTCAGATTGGATGCTCATGACAGTTTTACTTACACAAAAATGTTGTGAGGGCAGAACTAAAAATGATTGGTTCAGAGAGATAACCAACTAGAGGAGCTGTGATCAACTTATCAGATGTCTTGTTCCCGTCACCTGTAGTTGCTTGGGCCCACCTCCTCTACAATCTGACTGGTTATCTCTCTGAACCACACTTTCATTTAGGCATTTCGTTAACATGCAAGCACTGAATGTACCAATGGCTCATCTACAGTACAAGCAAGCCCTTCTTAAAATTAAATTTAGGTCTCAGAAATATTAGTGTTTATTTTCCATAATAAATGTTTAGGTTCCCCATGTAATGTGCTACATTGTATTATGCATTGTTATAAAAAACATAATACTGAGTGGAATTCTCAGCATTTTATGTCTGTTTGCCGGCAGGGAACAATGCTTCTGGTCAATATAGTTTCAGCTGTGGGTTGTTCATTCGCAGAATATAATATTAAAATGCCATTATGGAGGCAGATAATGTTAACAAACAGAATGACTGTAATGGGCACACTCCACCAAAGTCTTCATGGCAGGAAACAGACATTCTGTTAATTAAAAACAACAAAAAAAAGCTTTTGGCAGCTGTCTTTCTGCCCGTTTGGTGTAAAATGCAGTGTTTACCCCTCAGGGACAAGTGACAGCGTCTGCGTCTCCATTTCTGAAAAGTATTTCATCACCACATTCAGTCGGTCCGTCCAGAAGAGTGGGCAAATAGATGTGTTCATTTAACATACGTTATTAAGAATACTGCTTGAGCTGTGGTTCGCATTGAACGCCTGTAATCATGCGCCACACACACACAGACACACACACACACACACACACACATGTTTGTATTGACATTTATTGACAATGTACCATCCATTTATTTCTATGGGCAAAACCCTAATACCAACAATGACAACCTTAACCCCTACCCAACCCTAACCGTAACTATAAGAAACCAAACACAGTACACGGTTTGACATTTTAGCCATAGTCCTGGGAGATGACAGAACTACATTGCTACATTGCTTTCAGGATTCAACAAACAAACAGATAAGCAAATAATAATAAAACATAATAATAATAATTATTATATAATTACTGCTGATGTTTTGTTGTAAATACCACTGTTATGCCCCATTATCTTGGATAATTTGTTGTATGTTTTGCATTTAATGTTTCAGAATTGTCTTATTTATTTGCTTATTCGGTGAAGTGCCTTATAAAAAAAAAAGAACATCTCTGATTTTTCTCCCCAGCCTTTCTAATACGTCTTGCCACTTAATATATCAAAGAAAGGCGTGGGGAGTCAAATGCAGAACACGGTGGTTTATTTGGAGCCAATGCAGACAGACGCGGGGTACCGTGGTCAGGCTCACAGAGCCGGCAAAGTCGTTAGCCTGAGGAATTAGGCCTGTGAAGACAGGAGGAATGAAAAATAAGTACAGCGGGGGAGTTGGCGAGCAACCAGGACTTGGCAGGACTGGATCGGAGAGGGATGGGCAGGCCATGGTACCACTAGAGACAAGAGAGAGCCACTCGGTACCTCACATGAGTCAACAGCACCTCGCATGAGGGCAGGTGAGTTTGGGTAAGGTGGGCAGCTGTTGCTAATCAGGGCGACTGCAGCTCCTGCATTGGCACGTGGGGCATGACAGTTTCAACCTTTCATTTAAAAAATACGGAAAAGAAAAACAAATACAAAGTGCAGGCATGAGCTCGGTTCCCCGCCTTCAATCCCTGCTGTTTCCTGTGTAAGGACAGAGCTTTCCAGCTAATCTCAGTGGCCTCAGCATTGCTCAAATAAATCCCGTGGTACTCAGAGACACAGTTTCATCAGCTAAAACATTAATGCTATATAAGAAACCGAAAGAACACAACACAGGTTACCTAGCAACTACTAACATTTCTTTGGAACAAGACAGTTAAGAAAAGGGTGTGTGCAGCGGTTGTAAAATTTTGAAGCGACAGGGAAAAAAAATCAACCTCCTTTAGCAAATATTTTGATGCGTATTTGCATATTAAAGGTCACAAGTCGGGATGCCTTTCAGATAGCATGCTGGTCCGTTGCACGGTACTCAATCATACACAGTCTTACAACTGTGCTAAAAAGATCAGTGCTGACTGAGGGCGGGAGTGCTGGACGTGGGGGGGGCAATTTACTGAAGATCCTCTGGTCCAACCTGCTAAAGGTCAGCTGAATCTTAAGTTTGTTGTACGTCATTTAAATAATCTCATAATATGGTGATTTTATATACAATTGTAATAGTCAAATGATAATTATAATCATCAGCTTAGCAAACAAATCACCAACCGAATGAACAAATAAACAAGAGTCCAGATAAATTTGTACATTTTCACTGAACACCTTATTTAAAATGACCACCAATAGGCAAAAATATACATATTAAATGACATATACTGTATGTGCTGAGATTTCTATAAAGTGTTTTTTTTCTGTCTTTCTGGTTCTATTAAAATTGCTGCCGATCGTTCCATATGTTAGAGAGAATGGATGTAAAAAGGAACAATGCTTCATGGATGAATCTGACGACACGGAATATATTATAGGTGATGTATCGCTGTAGCTTAATCTGAGGATGTGCATGGACATTTATACAAGTCAAAAGATGCCGTTTAACACTGAAAAAGTTTGCACTTAGGCAATCTATGTTTCATTTGTCATATAGACCCTGCTGTGAAACTTCTTCGGAAACTGTTCCACAACATCCCATTCTGAAAGATGTACATGAAAGCCTCAGTGCTGATCACTGAATAGCTTCGCTGGGGTAGAGAGCTGTAATTCATCTTCTCTGTGGCATAGAGAAATGTTTTACAGTGCAATAAATCCAATTATCCTCAGATTTCTAAACATGCTTGCTCGAAAGACTCTAGAGATAGAAAATTAGTTATTTACACAATAATGAATGTGAGGTTCTTCCATTAACATTTAAATGATAAAATGAGTAACCTCCAAAGAGTATCTATCTATGTTGTCTGATATATTAAGATCAAAGACAACCTTTCCTTTCCATTACTAATAAATAGTGGCATTTTTTCATGGTATGTTCTCGTTCCCTTTCTGCTCCATAATTATAGAGATAAATGTAATGCTGGTGTTCGTGGACCTTTAATGGGACTAATACCATGCACATCTAGCAGCCCTGTCCTGCTCCTTATGCAGTACATTTTAGGGGCTATTTAGGTTTGTATCAATACATTCTGTCGTCTTACGCTGGCCCAAAAAGACACAAAGTGACACAAGTTGAAAAGTATCTCAAAGCGTCAGTTTCATCTGACTGTCGCAAGTATGATGAATTACTTTGCCTTTATTACAGGGCATTATAGGTATAGAGGTAGGTTGGGATGAGGAGATACAATAAACATTGAAACTCCAGTATGTATATGTATAATTGTGGCTCAACACAAATCGTATAGCAAGAGCGTTGCTGGGGTTATAGGTTCAAATCTCATGATACTTCCCCCATATGTTGTGAATTCTCTCTCTACTTTTAGTAAAAGTATCAGGTAAAATCTAGTAATGTGTGGGATAAGCTGGTATGCCTGTGACCAGAAGGTCATTGGTTCAAATCCCGGCCGGCTGACTTCACTCTTGTGCACCTGAGCAAGGCCCCTAACTCTCCCCGCTTTTTGAGATGCATGTTGCTTTGGGTAAAAGCATCTGCTAAATGAAAGTAAATCAATGCCATTGTTATGCATCCACGCAAGTCCAGTAGGTGAATTAAGGCGACTCACAGAATCCAGCTGAGGGCGACGTCACCGCGTTCTATGAGCTACGTGCGTCTGCAAACGAAACTCACAGAATGCGATAACGTCGCCCTCACTTTGCCGTCTCAAAGTTTCTTTTCATTAGAACCACCCATCAGAACCTGCCAACCCTCCACACCAATAGACTGAAAAAAATCCCCTGACCTGAATAATTAGCGTGATATCTATGCAATAACTAGCGTGGTAAAGGGGAGCTTAGGTCCTCATATTAGAGGTAACCTGCTTTGCATCAGCACTGCATAGATAGCTGTTGCTCATTATCAATTAACCACGCAGCCTTCAGACCTTCTCAATACACTTTGAGTTGTCTCCAGTAGTGCAATTAACAAATGCCCTTAATTACCTGAATCTTAATAATGTGTTTATATATGAACAGTGTGTCTGTACTATTGGTTTCTGATAATATTAATGGAAAACCTGCTTCCTTTATAAGCACAGTATACAGTAAATGTAACACATCGCAAAAATGAATGAATATTTCTAAGCTTCCAATTAATAGGACACATTTTATATTAGATTAATTTTACATTAAATTTAGTTGAATGATTACGTAAACAAGTAACACAAAGCTCACGGTTCTCATCAAAAAAATTAGTGTCACTTGCCCAGTGGATAGACAAGTTCAGATACATTTAGAGGCATTTTTGGGAAGAGATTCATATTTCATTTTTCACACAATCACAATTTTTCACATGACAGAAATGCTTAATGGATATCTGGGTTTCTAAAGATTAGTCACAGTCTTTATAGTAGTTAAAAATTAATAAAGAAATGATTAGGTTCTGTCTGAGAGGTGGGGTGAGTGTGACATACCACCACAAAGACTGAACGTCCAGCACATTTTTCAACTGCAAATTTTATATACCTTCCACCTTTCAAGGACTCATTTGGAGAAACAAGGTAGGTCAGGAACCAGCAGATCCAAAGAATGAAAGACCGGTAAACGTGATTCTGCCTCTGATCTTCACCAATTTTATGAGCACCCCCCCTCCTTTAGTAATACAGTTAATGATGGGTTGTCTTTCAACTTTACGCATTGCAATATTTTATCTTCATCTTAAAGCAAAAAAACCACTGCAAATGTAACTGGCTTCTCTTGTTTGATTAAACAATTGATTTTCCTTGGCTTGTAAATGCAGGATGATTAATGAAAGAAAAAGAGAATTTTTAAACAAAAGGAGAAATCTGTGTGGAGATATTTTCAGTGCATCGTACCCTGGAGAAATCACTCTACAGAGAAAGAGAGAGAGAGAGAAACAGAAATATCACCTGGTATATCAATTATTAAATGGAGATGCGCTTAAAATTATTAATAAAATTTATTGTCAGCCTCACATTTTTTAAAAATAAGAAATAAACCAAAATAGTAGCAACTCTCTCATTTTTATTATAGACATGCCCTTAAGTATATCAAATGTACTTACTGCACTCCATTGCCTCAAGGTCAGTTTTTAAATACCTGCCTTGGATGGACACAAGCTTGCCGTTATACTGAAAGTCATTAAAATGGCCTGCTATCTGCGCTTCATATCTGTGATATACTGGAAAATAAAAAAAAAATTCAATCTTTTTTTTTTTTAAGATGAATGCTCTTGTCAAGCACCTTGTCAGACAACATAAACGTGTGTGGACATACTGACCCTTTGCTGCTCCCCTATAATGAGCTCCAAATTGTCAACTAGATAGTGGTCTGGAGCTTAAAGCCAGCGGTTATCTATGTTGTTTCCCTTCTTAAGGTGCTAAATGCAAGATGCGTCGAAGAGTAATGGTCAACTGATACCTGCTGCAGGCAAAATAATACACAACGGTGTCAATATTGCTCTGTACTCATCACTCGGTACAGAATGATGTTGATTTTTTACCTGTAATCTTGAGGGTGAGATAGTTTGTACCACAGCATTTGGCAGAAGGACCAGCCCTTATTACATATCGCTGAAAGCTATTTTTTAATTTGTAATGCTATAACAATGTGATATTTCTATTGTAGGAATTATTAGCTCAAGTAAATATTAATATCTCCATCCATATCTTTGAAATTAATTAAACTTTAACAAATTATTATTTAATTCTATGTGATCCTACACTATATTGCATAAAAATTCTACAGGGACATGCTGTACCTACATCATGGGTCAGATTCCCCCACCAACAAGATCACTGGTGACTATCAGAAGGGGAACTTCGCTCATGCCTCCAGGGCCGTCTGTGCTCCTTCCACATCTGTTGATGAAGACTCATATCTCAACCATTCTTTCTGGGCTTCCAGTCACAGTCAATTTGGAGGGTCACTAACCACCGCAGAAGTTTCAAAGACTCAATGCATAGCCAGCAAGTACAGTCAGAAGATTGCAGCCAGTTAGCAGAACGCGTTGATAGTACCTGGAATGCAAATAACTGGGTGTCCACCTGGACAGTCAACTGAAATGGACTGGACTGAAAACTCTGCTGCCATTTACAAGAAGGTCCAAGGTAGGCTCTCTTTCCCTATGGAAGCTACGGTCCTTCAGCATTTGCGGCATCATGCTGAAGATGTTTTCTGAGTCTGCGGCAGTCGGCACCATCTTCTACGCAGTGGCTGCTGCCAGCAGGCTCACACTGATAAAAGGCCGGAGATGTCCTGGGAGTGGAGTTCAACGCTTTCCAGATGGCAGCAGAGAGGAGGATATTGCCCAAATTCCTTTCCATCATGGACAACGTCTCCCACCCTTTTGCACAGACTGGTGGTGGAACACAGCAGCACCTTCAGCCAGAGACTCAGAAGGATTAAGTGTACTACCAACCGGAGATCCTCATTACACTATACAGCTCCTCTCCTTTGTGGTGAACAGTGAAATATACTATCATTTATATTCAATTCAATTCAGTTTATTTTTATATAGCGCCCTTCACAACAGAGTTGTCCCAGGGCGCTTTACATGGGT
>JABFEA020000017.1:2964111-2980675 GCA_019775915.2 Cyphomyrus plagiostoma | reverse complement strand
CCCCCCCCCCCCCCCCCCCCCCCCCCCCCCCCCCCCCCCCCCCCCCCCCCCCCCCCCCCCGAGACGTGCTAATAGACACATTTTTTACCTAAACCCCTCAGGCAATTTTGCACGGCAGCTAATTCCCTGAGGAACAATGATCAGTCCCCGCATGCGAAGCCACTGGATGCACTGTGGCCATTATGGACCCGATTTGTAAATAAATCTCAAAGCCACAGTCAGCTTGAAAGGCTGTATGGCTGCTCATCCTGACTGCAGAACCACATGCCAATGGGACATGGACCTCAACAGACACCCATCGGGGTCAGATAGTACATATCCCACTTTTGCAGAGTACGGATACATTTTCAGTGAGACATACCTAGAGGCAAGACTTCAGGGCTACTGCCAGCTCAGTGGAGGATGCAGAAGCACTTTGAAAAGTGCATCACCAGGGCTGAACGTAGTAGCACATAGCAACACCTAACTGCTTCTCAGAAGGCTGCAATTGGGCTGACGTGGCAGGGGGGGCTGAAGCGGCAGCCCGCCGAATAATGTAGGCTTCAGCTATACACAATCTCATGTGGACCCCCACCCACGCCCTATGCCGCTGATGTCACACAGGGGCCGGATACACTCTGAGAGGGGATACAGTCAGGGATGGGAACAACTTGCTCTGAGAAATGAATGATTAACTAAAGCACGTATGAGCATAATGAATGAACAACAAGTGAGGTGCCTCACTAATTCGTGTATTTAGGTTATATGGGGGCTTAGAGCTAAACATGGTAGCTGGAGGTGAAGTCAGTGAAATAAAAATAATATGAAGGAAATCTACTTCAGCTCTCTCTGGAAGGTCTATCAGAAGAGACGTGATTTGAAAAAAAAAATGATACAACCTATTTTCACGCACATTGCATAAACAATTCACCATAAACCTTATACCACACTGTATTATACAGTATGACTGAATTAAGTTTAATTAAATCATATTTATTGCACACAACACATATTCAGATGTTAAAGTCTTACTATAGCTGATGTACAGTGGCTCAGCGCAGGTTATGTGTCTATGTCGTTTTCTGGAGGCACCTGCTGTAATAAACTTTGCGTTTATGCTTCATATTCAGGGATGGTTTTGTTTAGGGAGACAGTGATTTCGGGACTTTTATTATGACGTTTAAAAATGAACATTTTGGTAAGTGCTGCACACTCTACGATGCGAGGGGATGGATGCAGCCTCACATAAATCTTTAAAAAGCAATATCCTTTGTAGTGAATATGCAATAAAAGTTTAATCAAAGTTGTGTCCCACTGGAGACTGGTGTGTTTGTCAGCATAATTAGGATTTCAACAATAGCAACAATGAATTAAAACAAGCTCTCGGTAAACTAGTGAGGGAGTTTATTATTAAAAGCTTTCTGTTCATACATATTATATATACACAGAGTTATACAGGGTTTTTGTTTTCTTACTCTTTTTGCTCTTTCAATAGCGTTAATCTTGTGACACATGACTCATTAACCAGAATTAATATGACGAAAATATTTTCTTGTGGTCACACAGATTTCAGTTTCACTGTCAGAAGCAGTTTTAATAAAATATGAGGGCTGCCAAGTAATTTCTCTCATTTATTTACCTACTCAGAGCCACTTATTACTCATCTTTGCAAATATTACTTCTACATTTAGTGTCTGAGTGCTAATTTGAAACAAAGCAGTGTATTACCACCTGTCAGAATTTATTTCATTGACATTGGAGATGAACAGACCATGCAGCAGGTGTTACTGAGAAAGGTTCTCCAGGACTGACCCCCCCTCAACTGGGAATGGCCCTCTTGAGCTGGATCGGTTATCAGACGATGGAGCTCAGGCTTTGATTTACTCATCCGATTGATTGAGAATGTCAATAAGAACAACTGAAACCTCCTGGGTAACTAAAAAGACTCAAAAACAAAAACAGGCCTGATTTGCCAAGTAAGTCGGTTTGCCTTCTGGCAGAAGCTATGACCAGATGTGCAGCTAGAGGGCGCCAGAAAAGGGTGTGTGCACTGAGCTTTGCACGTTTGATTCCCTGCATATCATTTTTCTGTTATACGCAAATATTAAGTAACAATGATTCTATGGACACATACCTCCCTAAATATACTTATTCTATATTATTCTATATGTTGTTCAAATGAAATGATTCTGCTAGGTGAAAACAATAGCTTAATTATTTTGGCTAAATGGCTACATTTTAGGTCTTTCTATTTTTTGTTTTGTTTCAGAGTAATTGAAGGAGAAAATAGGTCAGATTAATTTCACCAACAAGTAAAACATAAATCTCTCCAGAGTTTTTCTTGAGGCTTGCTTTGGATCATCAATTGTTATAGAAAATGATTGGATGGGTTATATTGCAAATAACTGGGTTATAATTAAAAGTGACAAATCCAGCTTGGGATAATAATAATTTAATCTATTCTCTTTGAACTTGTCTGGTTTTACCATTGTATGTTAGGAAATGGGCTGATGGGTGGCTCCTGTGGTCAGGGACCTGCTTCTGTTTCCAGAAAGCTCTGGAAATACTGTGGCCTTTAAGCAAAGCCCAACTGCTGCAGGGGTGTAGGATGCTGGCTGACCCTGATCTCCCAGCCCAAACACACCACACTTGTATATCGCTTTGGACAATAGCATCTGCTCAATAATTCAATGAGTTAACACACTATCCCCATATATAGTACTGTACAAAAGTCTTAGGCAGTCAAAGACATTTTTAATTAAAGCTTTATCTGAGTGGGAAGCGTATATTTGCTCAGAAAAAAATGCTATATGTGGAAATTAAGAGTAACATGATAAAAAGCTAAGCTATATTATTCCAAAAACTTACTGATACCTTGTTGGATGGCCTGTTGAACGTCGCTGTGGTTCCCAAAGCTCTCCTCAGGGCCACCCCAGACATTCCATGGATTTGCTATATTTCACCACCAGCTCAACTATTTATTTAATTTAATCAGTGAAATTACTCAATGATTTATTCATTAGCCAAAGGAGGTGTAGCAGCGGTCGAGCTAGAACTCAACATGGGATGCTTACTGAAAAAGGAGAGGAGACATTAGGAGAGGTTCTTAAAGCTGACACACCTTGACTAACATGATATCATAATTCTGCACCAACATGAAGATCATTTAAACATAATTCTCATTTATTTTTCTAAGACCTTTGCCCAGTACAGTATGTATTGTGTTAAAGGAAAATTTTGATGGGAAATAAGGGCATAGCGCTTCTCACCTAAGCATGTAGCGGAATAAGCAGACTGGCACTTAACAGAGGATTGTTACTGAAAAAAAAACAATGATGTCTTTCAATTGCCAGCACACTCACAATGCTGCTTAGGCACAGATTATTTTTACCTGCTTGGAGAGGAGAAATAAATAGTGCATTGTTTTAGCATAAAGGCCCCGGTCGTGTCGCGCTGCTGTTTGTTGACTGGCGGTGCTCCAGTCCAGCTTAACACCAGACCTCTGCTTGTTTTGAATTGTAACCTCTGTTCCTGGCGGCACTTTCCTTTGGGTTTGTATGAAGGGTAACTTCTGCTTGGCCCCCGAATCCCTGCAATCCAAAGAGGTGCCTTTATATACTGGCGGTGCCTCAGAAGTGCTGTCCAATCAGATGCCTTTAAAAATAAATACAAAAAAGCACCACTTAAAACAGAAATAACACAGTCCATTTGTCCTTCCTCCATAACTGCATATCCATTCCAGGGAGAGGTGAGCTTGAAGCCTGTTCCAGTATAAGCTGGCACCTGGCTGAGGACGGCAATCCATTACAGGGCAAACACTCAGTCAAGCACAATGAATAAATTAATCTAATTCATGTAGCATTTACACAGAGGTGGGTAATTCAGGTCCAGCGAGTAAGAGTCCAGACCAGGATTTTGTTTCATCCAACCAGGTGAGTCTATAGAGTCACAGTCACAGTGGACTCTATACAAAATCCTGGTCTGGACTTTTACCCGCTGGACCTGAACCACTGACCTCTGGCTGCATATTTTATTTTTTGACTGCAAAGAAAACCAGAGTAGCAGTGAAAATGCTGAGAAAGTTTTGCAAACTGTATAAACACCGAGCTGGGGATGGGAACTGAACGTACAAAAGTGAAAGATGAGGCTACAGTGCAGCTTGCAGTGCAGTGCAGTGCATAAACCTTTATACTGTTTACTGTAGACTGAGGGGGAAAAAAAAAACTATTCTGTCTTGCACCATAGCCCAGTACTGGATAAGGCATTATGGGAGATGTTTATCTGAATAGATTCTGTGATACTTATAAATGGAATTATGTATGTATTTATGCATGCATGTATCTATCTCTGTCTATCTGTCTGTTGTTCATAAATTCCATCTAGAGATCTAAGACTGTCTTTAGCTGATACACACGTGGTCTTCAACCATGAGGCCTGTTACTGACCACTGCTGCGTGAGCAGACAGGCAGCACGACTGCATCACTGATTACAGACCTCGCGCTTTTAGTCCGAGCCTTTGATATCGCCAGAGATGTGAAGGGGCATCCAAAAGGATCAGGAGTAACAGATGTTAATAGCCCACATAAAAGGGCATTAGCATGACATGCCATTCGCTTTCCAGGGTCCAGAAAACACAGCGAGCGACCTATAAAGCTAAGAAGGAGGGGAAAGGGGCGTAACAATGCAGGGAAACGCGCTGGTCTGCAAGAAAATATAGGCGCAGACGCCCAGAGGGCTGGAGATTGTCGTTACTCAATAGCGCACTTTCATTTCTACCCGTAGCCGATAGCCGATTCCTTGCTGATGTCCACACAGCTGTGCGTGACTGTATTATACGCAATTACTTTGAAACTAAACTTGCATAATAATAATGATAATAATAATAATAATAATATTTGAATGGCTTTTCATCACATTATTATGAAAAAAATACCGGTTCCTATTCTTATATTGAAACAGGCAGCTAAGACTCAGCCGTAACTGACCTACATAATTAATCTGAATTTGAACAGAAAATAGAAATGCAAAACAACATAGAAAACAATTTTAAAAAATGACTGATTGATAGTGTGCTGATGTGTTTATCTAAGCTGCATTCGTGATTTTCTGTGACTTTTTACAGATCTCAGATGAAAGCACTCTGGGGTGTTTTATATATATTAGCCTTTTGTGTGCTGAATTGATTCTTAAATTAAATGCCTCTAGGCAATTTGCAGAGACTTCTGCTGGTAATTAAGCAGCATCCCCTGAAATCTGCTGTATTGTGCTTGGGGCATCTCTTCTAAAACATAACAAAGTCCTATACTAATGTCCTATACTAATGCGGCCTATTACTAGACTGGAATGACTGTACATTATATGGCAGAGATAGGGCCTGGCTGACTTGCGCTAAAGTGTGTGTGTGTGTGTGTTTGTGTGTATGTGTATGTCCGTCCTTTTTGTTCCAGCAGAATAGGACAACTGACAGTGAGTTTCTGAGGCCTTGCAGCACGCTGCATATGTCGTATGCGTGCAGGTCTGTGACAGACCCTCCTGCCGATGCTGACCACTCTCACATGCAGGTGTCGTATGCGTGCAGGTCTGTGACAGACACTCCTGCCGATGCTGACCGCTCTCACATGCAGGTGTCGTATGCGTGCAGGTCTGTGACAGACCCTCCTGCCGATGCTGACCACTCTCACATGCAGGTGTCGTATGCGTGCAGGTCTGTGACAGACACTCCTGCCGATGCTGACCGCTCTCACATGCAGGTGTCGTATGCGTGCAGGTCTCTGACAGACCCTCCTGCCGATGCTGACCGCTCTCACATGCAGAAACAAACAAGCTGTAATAAATACATTTTTAACAAGCTGAAGCACATACACACCTGCAGCCAGGAACCCTTTTCTCTGCCAGTAGTAATGAGTTCTGCGCAGACACCGGACTGGACACCGAGCCAAATGCAGGGACTGAAATTGAGACTCAGGACTAAAACATATATCCCTCGTACACATTAATTGGTCTTTGAGTTTGACTGTGTGATTATGTGCATTATTATGTAACTGCACTTCTTATTTTTTTGTGTCCATCCATTTTCTATGCTCGCTTCTCCTGGGTAGGGTCATGCACGTCTAGAGTCTATCCCAGAAGCTACGGGCGCAAGACAGGGAATAACCCAGGATGGGGCGCCAACCCATCGAAGGGCACACTCACCTTTCACACACATTCAGTCTGGCAGCTCCAACTCACTAGAGACTAGAGAAGGAAAGACTTTATTCAGAAGCGAAATGCTATTTATTCATCATGCACCTTCTGCACTGAAATGATTGTTTTTCAGCTCATATACAGACTGGATTATTTTTTTTCCAGCGACTGCTGTAAATGCCTGCAGGAGAAAAACACAACCCTTTGGAATGCAGATCGTGCTGGGATTCTCCAGTATCTACCAACTTCTAATTTCTTGCAATTATAAATCCATTTGAAGCGTTTCATATTTTAATTCCAAGTACAGAGAGCATAAACACCTGCTGCCTACTTCTTAAGGAAGGAGAGCATTTAGTAGAAGCAAAGTTAAAACCAGAGGTGGCTGGTCCATAGAGGTAGACAAGGAATTTTTAAGATTAAATAATAAAGTTAGTAAATTTGAAATAACAAACCTAAAATTAAATTCTCTCTTCTTTGGAAAAATTTGCAGTGGTGATATTGTCAAATATCTCATCTTCTTACCTCCTTTTTTTAGCCACCAGTTTTACTGTAAAATGTAGCAGATTCATAAGTCTGGTTATATATCCAAGCCCGGCTTAAGTAAGTTGTGATATATTTGTGATATTCTTGAAAGACCAGTGACCTAGGTCAATAGTACACCATATTATGTTATACAAAAAATGAAAAACAAAATAGGACGTTATGAAAGTGAGTTTAATGAGACACAGATCTGTTCAGAAATTAAGATTTGAATTAAATATTTTCAGAACATACTGTATATAGTATGTCTATGTAGTATTGTATGTAATATATTGTGATATTTTATAGTTTTGTTACTTGCTGTTGTATCCAAAGCATTGTGCGTTTTAATGGGTTAATAGCCAAAGGTATTATTAATAAATAAAAACAAGTCTGGCTAGAAACTGCTGGCAAGTGAATTTGTTTCAGACTGGACATACCCAGTGTCTGCATGGGCTACATGCAAGTTTTATGTTCTGTGGAGACGGAAAAGGGAAGCAGGCCACACATTGTCCTGAGAAACAAGGACCAGCCTGTGTTTGGGAACAAAGATGAAGGATGAGGAGGAAAGCTGACCAGCTTCATATAGGTATTTTGCTTTTGACGTTGCTTGTACATTCCTGCTGTAAACTATACGTACTTTGATTGGTCCATTACATGACAAGAGGGCAGTGATTTTATAATGAATGAGATGAAAATCTCCTGGGTCTGACGCAATCTCAGCAAGGGGCCATGGGATATTGATCTGAAAAAAGGACCGCATTACTGTTTTTGAGGTACTCTGGTATTTTCTTACAGATATTTCAGGTTCAGGGGAAAATAGCTTCAATTTGACACTCCAGACAAGCTGATAAAAACATGATTATCTGGATGGCCTTTAAAGTAATCTGGACTGGGGGTAGGCAGTGCGGATCGTCCCTCTGCAATTTTTGATTGACATACGAGAGATAAAAAAAAATATCAGGAGTGATTATGCAGGTCTGGGCCTGGACTCAACACTTTGGAGGCGCTAAGCTTCCAAGAACTTTATACCTGAAAAAGATTGAATTCTGGCGAATTACAACAACAACAGAAATCCTTGCAGTAAATTAAAAGGTACATACACCGATGAGACACAGAGATCAGTCTCCTGCGGTGATTGGTACTGTAGTAATGGGTCGCGACACACAGAGCTACAGAGTCCAGAACCACATGTCACAAAAACAGCTCCTTCCTTTCAGCAGTTAGGCTCATCATGAAGCCCCCTGACCCCCAATGACAGTCCCTAACCCCACTCACTCTGCGCACATTTTTGCACATCTGATTCATCTGTCTATTCTACTAGGCATCATATTTTTTCACATTTCAGTACTCAGTATATCTCTTTTACCTTAACGTTTATTTTTATTGATAGCAATGATACACCTTTGTACTGTTTGCACTTTTATATATTTCGGCTTGTACTATTTTTCTTAGCTCATGTTCTGCATTGTTTGAATGTAAGCAGTGATAGTGCCAGAACAAATTTCTAGTACATACAGTTGAATAATACAGTGATTTCCGATTCAGATTGTGTGTGGCACTATATCCTCCTGAGACCCAAGGAGAAAAGTGCCCTTCAATTATATGTTATTTGTCTTTGGAGGAAATAAGACCTTATCTTACAATTTAGATTTTTTCAAATTTATTTTTATTTTTAGTTTCACAGTATTTCCTCTTTAGTGCACAACAGGAATAAATACATTTCCTAACATCAGTGAAAAGATAAATGCAAAAATAAAATGTCCACCACAATGGACATAAATGAATGGGTGGAGTCTCAGGAGGATATAGCTGCAGGCCAGCCAGGCTGCCCTAACTGACCCCTGTCCACTGATGAAGGCACCTATAATGGGCATGAATGTGTCGGAACCCGACCTCGGAGCAATGGAAGGAGGTCGTCTGCTCTGACAAAGCCCATTTTCTGTTTTATCGTGGGGGCGGATGGGTACGTGCCCAGTATCGATGGGATGTGTTGGACCGAAAAGTCTGATCCACATCATATGCAGACAGGGTCGATGCCCAGTGTCGTGACACGTTACTCCTGTGATCATCATCAATCTTTTCTGCATTTGGACATTCATGTTTTTTTCCTCCTCCGACCCGTCTCAGTAGGTACTCACCCCAACTGACCGTGAGCGACCCACAAACCTTGTGAGATCCCGTCTTCTCATGTTTGATTTGACCCTGGTCAAAGTCACTCAGATCATCCGTGCCCATTTCTTTTGCATTCCACATTTTGACTACCGAATGTTAGCTTACCATCTAACAATATATCCCAGACCTTCACATGCACTTTACAAGACAGTCAGCATTACTTGCTTCACATTGGCCTGGCCATAATCTAACTTGATAAACCTTATTTTTCAACATTTGCTCAACAATACAACAAATAATATTCAGGGGTGCATTTCCCAAAACCTCCTGTTAACTTACGCAGTTGCATGGTTCCAACTATAAGTCGCTAACATAGTTAGCAGCTATGATTTTGGGAAATGCACCGCAGAGTAGTAAACCTAACAAGTGTAGGTTAGTTCAGTATTTCAGCACATCTCAGGAGCAAAGGATTAGGTCAGATTGTGGAGCCTGCACTGGTGCAGCACAGGCATGGCCAGGAACGCTGTGCACCTGACAAAATGTTACCTTGGGCCCTGCTAGCTGAATTTCATTCAAGGCCCCTGTGAAGTGCTGGGCCTGCTGAATCTACCATCTTAACCACCCCCTCTAACACACTTTGCATAGGAGCACATTTATTGAACCGATTTTACAGTATTGCTTTATGTAATTTCTTTTCTGGCATGTTAAACATGAATATTTGTCAAGCACTATGTGCAGGTGTGAGAATCACCAGGATAAATCACATTAGATGGCTCTCCTCCAGTCGAAGACACCAGCAGCTGCTGTGGTCGCATCCTGGTAAGTGCAGCCCGCTTGTGAACTGCACTTGCACGTCAACATCCGCAGTAGTATAGGTTAGGGTGACCAGATGATCCAAATCAGGAAGGACACTTCATTGTAAACTGCCATTGCAATTAAAAGGACCTGGATTTCCCTGAAACCCTGTGTCCTTGCTGTGTGCTGATTGGTCAGTCTCCTGTTATCACACAAATAAGGTGCAGCGTGTGACTGATCTGAAGGTCACTGGTTCAAGCCTGGTCTCAGCATGTCTGTGGGTCCGTGAGCAAAGCCCTTAAACCACAGGATGCCACTACGGGCAGCTGCCAATCACGGCCAGTTTGCTCTCACCCACACACAACACGTTGGGGCAGGAGAGATAGGAATTTATCCACAGGGATCAGTGATGTATCGATTATTATAATCACAAATGTAAATGTGAAACAGCTAGATCATTCAATCAAGGAAATAAACCAGGCAAAGCTCAAAAAACACTGAACGACTGTATTGAGCTGAGCGCAGGAGAGTTTTGGTTTTAAAACCCATGTAAAACCTTAAGTAGCTCAAAGTGTCCTCTTGACATGGATTATCGGGACACCCCACCGAAATTCCTGCTGCAGATAGTGTTGGTGTGAAGATGTTCAGGGATTTACATGTCTTTGTTGTCATATCTCGTAGATGGTCAGACACCTACTTGCACGGGTACAAGACTGTGTGACATCACTGTCATGTGATCAAGCTGGCAGGGAGTTCCTTTAGAAATCCATAAATTTAAATATCTATTAATACCTACAAGAGTGTTAGACTCGCCTGGCTTTCGCAGTTTACGTGGGCATCTGTGATCCAAGCACTTGTCTCTCATTCTTTTCATGCATGTATTGCATCCAAAGCATTCATTAATAATGCAAAAGAATACAATCCTGATGCAATTACATGGCAAGGATGCACTAAACTTCATATATGCTTCTTAGGCAGGGAGAATTCCGCTTTACATGTGTAGAAATCATTCTCTCAGTGTTAGTGTTAAACGGACTGGTGTAAATTTTAGCCATAATTGCTGTACACATTTTAGAATAAATTTAGACCAGTGAATGATTTTTCTTTTCAGGAAATATTTTTTCCTTAAAGTGCTGAAAGGCATAAATATTTATGTCATTAAGATGCTTTGAGGCTATTGAAAGTAAGAAGTTGTAGTTCATAAATCCTACAAAAGCTTAATGACAGGATTTTCTCATTTAATAATGTACTGCAAGCTACAGTTGTATCAGCTTATACTGATATGGAAGCTAATTTCATGTATCTACATTTTTAAAACCATTACATTTACTTGTGAAATTCATTGTAGACTAAGAAACTGCTATAAATGACATCCCTGTATTTTTAACCGCCCATTATCACATTTTACAAGATCGTAGAAAAAAAAAATGATTTGGCAAAAAAATTGTGAAGGAGAATAATAGTATTTGACACAAAAGGATTTGTGAATATGAAACAATAACTAGACAAATGGATTTTAGAATGGAAAACTGCGGATAACACTACAGATAGTGCTACTGGGGATTAGTGTGACATACCTCAGCAGTCACTGGAAACTTTGTTTTTCGGCGGTATTTAACTCATAATAGATATAAGCACCATAAAACCCATCTGCAGGAAACTGACAGCTTACCTAAAAAATCTGTAAAATGTATCCGAGATGCATCAAGCGAAAAGGCAATGTGCTTGCAAATATTTAAACTTCATCTTTTCATTTGTTGTTAATTGTGTCCTTTAGTACGTATTGCTAGTATATTTTTTACTATACTCTAAATCTAAATCTAATATACTATAATCTAACTCCTGTAAGGTTTGGTGGAACAGATTGCTTCACTTGAGAACTTTGCAAGACCTTAAGGGGATAATAGAAGGTTGATTGTATCTGAAATTCAGTAAGACACCATAAGGGTCTTACAATAAAATACCTGCATGGTGTGATAGCGGACTGACATTTCTGTCTCGCAGATACCAACGATAAGGGGCTGAAGGCCTCTCCCAATGTGTCGTGGCCCTGAAGCATGGAGGTCGCTGACCTTCGCTCCTCAAATGCCAATCATCCTTGCAGGCCTGACTACATCCGAGCTACTGTCCATTTTGGATGTTCTTGTAATTCTATACACCTTATTTGTATTATAGAGTCCTGAGCTCAAAACTAGGGGAAATGGGACAGGGGGAGGAATGAACAAATAACAAAAAGCACATCTGTGGAGTTTCATTACACGTTTAATTAAGCCTATTCTTGTACTAATGCATAACAACATCAAGGCACAGAGAGTAAGTCATAATTTATAGACTTCCTTAATAACTCCTCAGTATGTTAGCGCTCTCTAATGGGCTAGCCTCAGCTGCCTGCCCGTTTGTCCTCTCAATTCACAGAGGTGTGGAGGGGAGGTTAAATCTCATTTAAACTTATTACACATCCTACAGCTTTGGACGTGGGTCTCCTTTTTTTTTTATTGCACTCGCATTATTGAATTCACCACTCTCTTCAGTCTGTGGTTTCAGGGAAAATTGGCTACATATTTTGACACTTTTAAAAATTTATTAGGACCGAGAGCTCATGTGCATTCACATAAACACACGTTCATATAGCAAACTACTCTGCTACAAAAAACTCAATGATTCTTGGGCCAGTTACTTTAGAACTATTATATATGATTTCAATATGCAAAAAAATTACATAAATTCATTTGTCAATAAAACTTCTGTGTGACACATATGGCTGTGTGTGTGTGTGTGTGTTAATTTAACCACGTAAATTTAAGTTATGTTAATAATTACCGGTAAGTTAATTGGTGGAGAAACTTCCATTTAACGGCCAAGTGCCTTACTGGGCATTTATTTTATGTTGAATTTGAACTGTGTGAGTCAAGTTAGGGTCAAATCTTAGTTGCACATATATTATGATTAATGTGACAGCAAACATTTTTGCTGCAAAGTTTACCTGGTGAATGAATAAAGTGATGATTGATGACTTTGACTTGCAGCTGAAGTCCAGCCTGAGATCTGCCTGTTTGCCTTTGACGATAATGATGATAATGCCGCAGTTATGAAGCGCTAACGCATTACACACTGTCCCTGCTCTCCGCAGCTGCTGCACCCTCTCCTCTTATTTGCAAAGATGGCTTGCCACTATTCTTGTCTCCTACCATAGTTCAGAAACATCTGGTCAGGTAAATTTGTTTGGTGTGTCTGTCTGTGTATCTCCAGTTATGAACTTCCATCCTATCCCAGGTGCCCTCCTGCCTTGTTCCCTATGCTACATTGGACAGATTCGATACTCACCATAACCCCATATGTGATAAGATGTACGGTTGCTTGTTATTATTACAGGTGATTATGGGGAGTCTAAAAGGACTGGGCACATTTCACTGCCATACTGGAATTTATTATTTACAATCAGGACTGGAAAACTCACAAACTGCAGGTATTTTTCAAAGTTTTAAAGTTACAGACACAGTTATGAAAAAAAAAATAGCAATAATAAACACAGTAAATAGATTCAATTCAGGCCTGGGATATTACCATGTCATATTTTATGTTAGGGAATGTTATATTTCATTTCACTGAATTTAATAAGGCACCAAACAAAATAATGAGTTTTATAATGAATAAGTCTTTCCCTGTATGGCAAATTAGCTTATCTATATAGGATATTATTTTACTAAGCAATACAATAAGAAAAAAATAATCTCAGACTACTGTGCTTACATTGGATGGAGAATACTTAAGTTTATGAACAGCTAAATTTAAAGATGCATAAAATCCTTTGACCATGCACCAGTTTGGTTCCAGGTAGCAAAAACTCCCTTGGAAATTACATTTTTAACACTGTCAAAAATCTGGAAAAAAAAACTAACAAAACTATATCTGTGCCTGGTTTTTAGACAACTGTAACTATTTCAGAAATAAAATGCTGACTGCTAAATTACAATGCATAGCTACATATCAGGATTAGCAGGTTGTGACTACAGTACAATACGGTGCATTAGTAAATGAAGGGTCATTGGTGGAACTGTATTGGATATATAAGTGATTTAAAAAAGCTGGACAAGGGATAATAAAAGCTCATCTTACTGGTGAGAGGGCAGAAGTGACACCGTTGGAATTTTTGTGAGGTTTTTGGCATCGGAGGAGTGACACTGTCCACATGTAAGCAGATCAGCAAGGGGCCGGCTGTTCCTGGCAAACAGACTCAGCGCAGCCTCTTTCGGACATACGGGGGTGTGCTGCCCAGGTCCTGCTCTGGAAGCCTCACTTTCAGGGAAGGCTCTTGTGGCTTATTGGCCTGGTTTGGCTCCCCGTTCAAAACTCACACAGCGTTGATTTTATAAAACTCAGAAATATGACAGATCTAGGATAAGGAAATGATAAGGAAATTAAACTGAGGGCATAGAGGGTATTCTATGCTAAAGGGATTTCTATTCAATAATATGAGAAACCTATATATTCTATTTTTAAAAGCTTTTTAAATGTATGCATTCATCTTTTCCTTAGGAAAAGCCCCATAGGTGTCAGAAATAAGATTATTTGAAGCAAAAGGCAAGAAAATTCTGAGTAAAACGCTACTTATCCACATTTGTCTCAGGATCTTCATTATTCCAGGTTCATTAAGGGATAAAAATGAAGTCTTTTGGTCATCAATCACTATGGTGAAAAAAAGGAATAAAAAAAATCTTAATCTTAGTCATCAGGTAATGGCCATAAAGAATGTCAAAAGTTGGATATGACACTTAATACTGTTGTCACAGTATAATCATGGAACTCTGAAAGCAGGACATGAGGACAGCAAGACAATGGGTCATTAGTGGTTAACTTGCTACATGCAGAGCCGGCTGGATGGTGGGCTGACTGAGCAGAGCTGACTGAGCAGACACAGTTACAGTCACAGTCGCAGGTCCGGCCGCAAATAACAGCATGAGATCTGCCAGCAGTTGCTTTAAGGACCAGCTTCTACCCCTCTGCGATTCAGCAACTCAATAGAAAGCAATAACAGCGACTTCACAAATGCACTGTACTTTACTGGACAGTGATACTTTGCACACTGTGCTTTACTCTGCCATATTTCCCACTTCAGTCATTTATTTTATTACTTTTATATATGTTTCATATAAAACCATAGCTTGTGTTTCTGTCATCTCCTCTGTTTATGTCATGTCTATCCCAAGTACTTGTGCATCATGTGAGGGTATTTATGGGTTATTCCCCCAACTGAGCTGCCCCCATACACCACCCACCATGGACACTAGCTTTCGTGTTATTTTACTTTTTAAATAAACGCATTCACCCTAAAACAAAAAAGGCAGTCTCTTATCCCCCCACCCATATGCCCGCCCTTATCTCCTGTGCACTAATGCATATAAGGCAAATAAAGACTCTTGAATCAAAGACTTCAGTTCTTTCAGTCTCTGGGACATGGATTTTCCAAATAAACTGCAAGAGGCCTGATGGCAGGCTATTTGGCTGAGTGGGCGTAATCTAGAGCCATAATCTAAGTCGTTATTGGAACGATAAAGGAGAATGACGAGCCTGGGGTGTGCCGGACATAATTAGGGTTAGGGTTAGGGTTAGGTGTCATAGTCGAAGAGAAAAATAAAAGCTAGTCTTTGGGCATGTACTCCACCAGCACCATTGGTCCTGCAAGAGTAGTGTCTGGAAAACGGAAACCTCGTAGCTATCAGAGAACGTGAGGCTGCATTTCTGATGTCACTGCTATCACAGGTCCCAGGACAATCACATCAAATAAATATCAGGGCATTTTGACACATTTGCCTGTGCAAAGAAATAAGGAAAGCAGTATAAGCATCAGATGACCTGGAAGGGTTCTGTGAAGAGGAACATTCTCTCGCCTTATTAAATTAATCATGATATGAAATCGTGTTATCCTTGCCAGGGGAGGCTGCACAAAGTATGCCAGTAATTGTGAAATGTATTTATTACAGATAAATGTATTATTCTGAATGTATTTTTGATCAGTTCTAGTGAATGTTAAAGCATGATGTGAACAATCTGTTAGTACTGATGTTACTATTCATTACTGTGCTGACTGCAAACGTCTAAAAATGCAATGATGTGAAACACATGAAAGTGAACCATCCATCCATCCATCTCCTGAAACCGCTTATCCTATCCAAGGTCATAGGGGTTCTGGAGCCTATAGGCAGGGAACAATCCAGGATTGGGCACCAATCCCTCACTGGGCACACTCACACACCATCCACACACTCCTACGCGCAATTTGGCAAGTCCAATTAGCCTCAGCGTGTTTTTGAACCGGGAGAGAAAACCAGAGTGCTTGGATGACAACACGGGAAAGACATGCAAACTCCACACACACATAGAACCCTGACAGAGACTCGCACCCAGAGCCCCCCCCTCCCCCCAGTGCAGTAACAGAGTTAACCACCACACCATCCGAACGTAAAAGTCTGAAATTTTCAAATCATTTATTCAATATGTTGGGCAACACGCAATGAGGAAACCATTCACTTGTGTTGCATACTATCTGAAGCCTATGAAATGAGTTAACCTTTATTTGGTCTCCAACAAATACTGAATATTTATAGGTCCTGTGCATTAATGTATCCTTTGTCCTAATTCACTCATTTCATTCAAATAGGACACTAAACTATTTCATTAATCTTCTTAAAGAACTGCATGATATATCAAATAAACTCAGAGAGCCTTTATAATACTAGATGCATAAATATATTCAGATGTGTAGAAACACTAGAGTTTCTATGAGGTAACAGCACTCGACTTAACATTCACACAGCAATCCTTTACCTAAACAATATTTTACTTACTACAGCGTATTATACTTATGTTGGAGCAATAAGAAAATTTAATTAAATACACCCCCTCCTGGAGCCGACACCTTATCGTGGTGGAGGGGTTTGCGTGTTCCAATGATCCCAGGAGCTAAGTTGCCCG
>JABFEA020000017.1:2919393-2939700 GCA_019775915.2 Cyphomyrus plagiostoma | reverse complement strand
CCACCCACACGATCGTAGTGAGCTAATGCCCGTGACTTATGCTGCATGTACCACCAGTGAGGTCCGCCACCAACCAGGAAGGTGTCATGCCGAGTTACTAGCCCTAAAACACAAACAAGAAAGCGAGACACCAGGTTAGTAGGTACAGCTGCTTTCCTTGATCACGTAAGGCCTGCGTAACCGCCCAGACATAAATCCAAAACCACAACAATTGAAAATAAATAAACAAACCAAAGAGAACCAAATTACACAATCTTGAGGCAGTATGTAGGCTATACGCAGAAATCGGCAGCAGAACGGCGCCACTCCAAGGAAGCTTCGGGCACCGAGGTTCCACACTGGGCTGCACCCAGTCCTAACCCAGGCTGGATGGAATCCCCCCCACGAGCTCCACGGAATACGCAGTGTTGATCGCCGGTAAAACAAACAGAAAACGAAAGAAAACACAAAACAAAACAGAGCAAAACAGCGGCGGGATCCATGTTCCCCACAAACCGCCAACCTGAGGACTTATAACGCCGCTGGGGTTGCCTTCGCCACCTCCCCAACAGCACGAAGGCGCAGCTCCCCAAAGGCTTGCATTACACCAGCCAAACGATCCTCAGCATAACACCGTCAATAGTTACGGGATAATACAGGTGCGTCGACTAACCCCCTGCGCGCCTGCACCACAACTGCTACCTCCACTGCCAGCAACAGGAATCGCATCTCCGCCATACCGAACATCCACCTGCTATATACGGTGTTAAGCCACGCCCAACACAGGGGAACCAATAGGGCACCAATAAATCTTCCCCACTTGGCCACACAAACAAAACAAATACTATCTTCTTGCTTTGTTTGGATGTTGTCGCTTCGCTTCTTTAATGAATGTTTCCTGTGTCCCTCTATAGAGTACATAGTTTCAGGCATGCCAGTACCTCATGTGTCCCTCTATAGAGTACATGGTTTCAGGGATGCCAGTACCTCATGTGTCCCTCCATAAAGTACATGCTTTCAGGGATGCCAGTACCTCATGTGTCCCTCCATAGAGTACATTCTTTCAGGGATGCCAGTACCTCATGTGTCCCTCCATAAAGTACATGCTTTCAGGGATGCCAGTACCTCATGTGTCCCTCTATAGAGTACATGCTTTCAGGGATGCCAACACCTCACATGATGCGCACACACTTTCTCACACGCAGTCAGTAAGAGACACCTCTTCCCCTAACAGTAGCGCTTTGTAGGAAACCTCAGGGAGAACATGCAGATTCCACACATTGTGCTGTCCGCTGAGCCACCGGAATCAATACATGTGAGACTCAGTAACCTGTGCCAATACATTGTTTAACCTACAGTATATATTTCACTTTTTGTTGAACACTGTGAATTGCAGGCTCAGATACAAGTCAGTGATCACATGACATTGAGCGTTCATCACATGACCTTATGGGACTTTATGAGGTGATATTAACACGAGCAGTGCCATTTGAGCAAGCCTCTGTAGCACACTGTTTAGATAGGAGGTTACAATGGAGTATAAAGGAAAATAAAGTGGAATTTGGCTAATGCAATATTAGCAAAGGAATTATACAACAGAACAGGCCAAGGAATATGTGAGAGAGTCAAATTGAGAAAAAAATCCACTTTGTTTCCAGTTCAAATGTAAACGTTCCACTAATTTGGCTTGTATTTTTTTTCATGGCTTAAACACAATAATTAAACAAGTGCAACGTCAACACAAATTAAATGAGCACTGGGAAGTCATTGATTGTTATGTTTTGCAATCCAGTGGCGGGAGACTAGCCAACTAACTTCTGCTTTGCCTACCAGACGCACAAGTCAACAAAGTCAAACTTCTTCAGTCTGTCAGAATCAAATGCATTATCAGTGCTGCCTTCTCCCAAGCTATGCAGCTCAACGTTAGCTTTCATTTCCCCTCCCCCACAGAGGAGAGAGCTTAGTTTGATCAAGCTGATAATGAATATATTAGTAACAATGGCTGCCAAATCTGGAGAGAGTAAAAACCGCAGCAGTTTCAGTGTGTCTGGGAGATTAGAGCAGTCTTTCAGCACACAAGGAAGAAAAAAATGTATGATAAGTGGTACAATGGTGGAGATTTAAAATGCTATCTGCATATGGTTCTGTGAACATCGCAGCGATGCTAACAGAGACCGGGGGCATTGAAAAAATGATATTTGTGATGCCATTTGCCCTTTAAGAAGACAGATATTTATACTAAAATCACAGCACAATGTGTCTCTTTTTAATCATTGCGTGCTTTCCTCTGACATTGTTTAATACTGGCCTTTACTCTCTCTTGTTTCGTAGTTGGTACTTTTTTAGAATTTTTTTCAGTACAACACAATGAAGTGCTGCAGCCTTGAATCATCAATCATTATAATAAATATTATCAGTATTATCTTAGAGGGATCCCAGAGTGAGTGGCTGTCTGCACCACAAAATATGCTCTTCTGGGACGGTGGAGCCGAGTGGAAGGTATGTGGCAGTGATTTCTGTTGCCTCAGATCCTCGTATTTAATGTGTCCCTGGCAGGCCCTGATAGCATCGCAGATGTTCCTCTGCTGCTCCATATTGATATATTTCCTGCAGAACCAATATCTCAAAATCATGAAATAGGCTTCCTTCCTACCCACTCTTGCCCTTTGCCTTCTTTGTTATCATTTTCCTACATACACAGAGCCTAGAAACAACTTTCGGTTCTCTGATCCGCAGTCTTTGTTAACCTTAACAAAATGTCCGTAATAATTGTCTGTCTCTTCATTTTATGTTAATTGTCAGCACCTAATAGTGTGGTTTAACTGCATGTGTTATATCTCGTAGAGTTAACACGTCTTTGTTCTTACAGTGGGCTATTTCCATTATAATTAGGAACTCATTTATTTTTCTGAAAAGGAGGGGAGGGGGGGTTGCAAGGCCCGTTATGCAACACATTAGCAAGTTCTTCAAATGTCTGAGTGAGACAGTCGAAGGAAATTGAAACAGCAACAGAGGGTCTGAAGTGGAGACACGAAAACTATTGAATGTGTAATTAGCTGCCTGCAGGCCACAGATAAGCAAAACAAAGAGTCACTTTGATGCTGATCACATATTATCTCGTGCCTTGAGTGTGAGAGTGTGCGCTGATCGTCTGCTTAGTAGGTGTGCAGCAGAAATAAAGTGCGCACAGGCTTAATTTGTAATCCCCTTTCAAAAACTTGGAAAGGGATTTTCATCTGATTTAGGGCATCTTCCCTGACGCCCCTCTGAACAACCGGCTACGTGCATATGGTGACTCTCACGTGGCTTGAGAATGTTTGTCTGCCCAATCATATGTGTCACATCAAACCATCCAGCCACATGTTCAGGTGGATCTGTTTCTACACTTACTGTAAGGAAGAAAAAACAGAACAAACAAAGACGCGTTTCAATTATGAGTGCCAGTTTTTATAAGAGATTTCCTTGCCTGCAGATGTGAATGTGTACAGGGGAACCTGGTGTGAGAGACATTAATCTGCAGATATAAAGGGCATCTTGTTATTTTTACATTCTCATTTATAATTTCTATTTTATATTTCTCTGTCTTTGAGAGCCAACCTCTGTGGTTCATTATGTCGCATGACTTTTACTCGAAAGCAGTTAAGTTTATGGGTATAACTCTTGGACAAATAAAGGAAACATCTTCTTTATAGTTTCTGTGGGTTGTAGCAAGTTTTTCAGAACAAAGAACTTGGTTTATTGGAAATGCCTTAAATCACATGATACTGTAGCATGCATTATTATATTTATTGTAAATATGATTACGAAAACAAAAGGCTTTGATTTATTTTTTTTTTAGTAATTCAAGTAATGATGAGGCTCTGGATCTCCTGTGACCCTGTAGATGGATGGATGGATGGATGGATGGATGGATGGATGGATGTGCAGGTAGCATTCCTCTTTAAGGTGTTGGTAACTTAAAATGTCACAGATGACACTCAATTTTCTTTATAAATTTGGACATTTACCATAATGAAGTACAGTTGGGAGGTAGCATTTAGTCATTGTGCACCAAAACAATGGAATACAGTGTCACCAATTAGAGAAATTGAATCACATCCTTATTTTACAGTTTTTCCTCATTTGCTTCGGAGTGTCTCTCAACTGACAATTAACATTCGCAAAACAACAAGCACCATAATATCACTATCAGTATGTGATCATTGTGTTAGTCACCACATACAAACGGTAACCAAGCTGTGAAAATGATTTAAATATATATACCATAAATTGCTGTGATACGGCATTATTGTGTTTTGGTACATGACTTTGTGTTATTCGGTGCTGTGTGATTTATCTATTTATTTATTGATTGCTATTGTACTGCATCTTGGGATCTGAAGAAGTTACATGGGCATGTGAATGTTCCCTTCCCTTCACTCTTCCCAGTGAACTTTACATGCTGTAATGGGGAGTCTTGAAATGTTGAAACTGGTGTATTTTGTACATGAGTATCAGTTTGCTAATGAAAAATGATCAGTCAGTGACAATGAGAAAGTGGGAACTGGCTAGCATTCAGCATTGTGGAGCTCAGGAGCAGACTAACACTGATATACTGGCAATGTATCTACATGAACTGTGTTTGTTATAAATGCTTATACTGTAGGCCTGAATGAGATACTGTAAATAATTGAGATACTGTAATTAAGCATTAAAGATGTATCTCTTTACCCTACGGTAGCTTTTTAGATACACTTTCATCTATCTATCTATTGTACTGCAGTTCATACTGCTTTTAAATCTTTTCTGTCATCTTTTATTGTAGTATAATCTGTTTATCAGCTTTTTATTGCAACTTTTATTACTTTTATTTTGTATGACTGTTTTATCCTTTTATTTGTATCATTTTATGTTACCTTTTTTGCAATATCTGTTACCTGTTATTTTATTTTTTTTTTCCTTCTATTCTCTCGTCCAAAATGTAAAACACTTTTTATTATTACGGATCATCTGTCTGTAATCAAATAATTGACATAATATGAAGTGTTGGTTAATCAGTCTTTATTGTACGTTTACTACAAACCAATAAATGATATTTTTCGCTATATTGTATCATTGTATAAGCATTACCGTGTGATCATTGTCGCGTTGCATCCTTCTAGATGTTTATATAACATATTACAAAGGCTGTGATTTTCCTGCACATTTTCTCATTTCCTATGTTATTCTCACCTGTTTTTCTGCTTGAAACGTCTCCATGGCTCCGCAGCAGTTAATAACAGATTTTGACATCGTGGTGCAAGTTTTCAAAACAATTAACAAGTCTGACTGCTGAAAATACCAGTGAAACGTGACAACAACAACACAAACATCAACAAGAAGAACGATAAGGGGTGAGAAAATCATTTATAGTGAAGAAATAAGTGATCTTTGTCAGGTTAGGAGTTCTGCTTTCCAACCTATCTCAGGACAATTAGAAAACCTCTTTAACTATCAATCGACTGGTGGCAATGTGGTAATATGCTTCTCAAAGAGGAAATCCAGGCATTTTCCTAAAACAAAATAGTATAAATGTAATGGATGGTGCATGTACCGTCTTCCATCATCTTCTTGTATCTATTACTGGCTCATAAAGCCTGATAATGTCTGATGCGTTTGCACTGGCGATGCATATGCCACAGAACCAGACAAACCAGATTTGTCCCAAAATGGAATGGCTGTAATTTGAGACAAATTGTCACACACCACCTGCCACAAAAAGCATATGCAATCCATAACAAAGTAAATGCAGAATCCCCCCCCCTGCAGGTTTGAAATACGGGACATAACACAGCCTATTTATGCTGAATGATTTTGTTTGAGGGTCGCCAGTCCTATAATCCTTCATGAAGGTGGCTTCCCACTCTTATATTCTACACAGCTGGCCACAAATCTTTTTGTCACTATAGTAGTATACGGTGTCACTTACAAAGATGCAAAAAAAATAACGATCAAATGGAGCTGCTGATGTTTTGGTGCCTGGTTTCTGACTCAGTGTCCTGACTGTTAGTGGCTAATGGACTACATTTCCTGGTTCTGTGTGAAGGATGTAGAGGACGGCATATCTACATGCTTGGGGAGCTTGGGAACCCGACTCAGAATGCTCGAGGGAAATTTTCCTACGGAAGGCTGTCTGCAACCTTGAAATACATTGATTGAAAAGTCACCAGAAGGAGGGACAATGATTTATTTAAAACAGGTGATACTTCAGAAGTTGCGTGAGGCAGCAGCCCGGGGAGGGGGGTATTCCTGCTTTTAGTAAACTTACAAATCCCCGAGGAAGTCATTTCACAGTCTTGGGACTCTCTGACACGTCGGAAAACGTCGGCCTCAGGGGAAAAACATTTGGCAGCTTGGGGTCCATGAAACATAAAAGTATCTTCAGAACCCAAGCTATGTGTGTTCATGCTTGATAGACACCAACAGGAGATGGGTACCATGTGCCAAAGGAAGCCCTTTAGATCCAGCGCCACCAAGATGCTGAATGGTCCCCCCCAGGGTGCGAGATGAGAGCCTAAGCAAAGGTACCTGGGCAAGGTGTATCACAGAATAAATCATAAAAACATTGATCTGAAGTATTTAACAATGTGCCAATTAATCACAAGCGTAATGTAATGATTTATGTTGTAATGTTTGATTTTGTTATGATCAGTCATCAAAATATATGTGAAAAATAGCCCAAGAGCTTATTGACTTGTTGATGATACTGTGCAACTTAGTAACTGGCCTTTAATTGTATATTCTTTTGAACTTCTAGCCTCTTATACAATATAATTTTATACATAAAGTACTACATATTGAATGTTTACACTTCTATTACAAAATTGCAGTAAATATTTAATAAATTCATTTCTTGATTATGATAAAAAACGATTCTCCTATATATCAATGATACCAGATATATTTAAAGAAAAGAATGCGGAAATGGATAAGAATTGCCTTTCTTGTATTTATTAGCCAAACAATACCTGAAAAGCCTAATTAAGTTTCAATTCACTTTGGTATCTTCATTCTTATATATCCCGTTCAGCATAACAGTATTGATTTCTACTTAGCGGACCTAGCCATAAATAATTCTATTTACATTTTTCCTAATTGTTGTTCTTTGCTGACACATCACCTGCTGCCTGATTCATGGTGTCAGCTCAGGGTTAGCGACAAGGGACACGTCAGCTGGGCAAAGGCAAACTTTCCCGTTTCACAGACGGCTAGCATGCAGCTGCTTTGCGCTAAACCTTCAATGAGAATCACACTCATCTAACCTTTGTCATTGGTGTTGACCGCTTGCACAGCAGAGGGGCACGGTGAGCCTGGAGTCTGTCCTAGGAAGCACCTGATACAGGCACGGGAACATTAGTATGCTGGGATATTTAAATAAGCAGTGCATCCCAGATATACGCCACGTATGGTAATAAGAAGATATAAATATATACTTGTGCAAGAATTTAATTGGAAATGATTGTTCTCATCAATGTGTGAGTGAGTGGGGTGCCAGTGTGCCCTGTGATGGGTTGACACCCCATCCAAGGTTGTTCCCTGTCTTACATCCATAGCCTGCAGGATAGGCTCTGGACCCCCACAACACTGAACAGGACAAGTGGTTTCAGAGGATGGATGGATGGATAATTATTCTTCCCTCTTCCTTAAAGCAGCAATATCACCCTGTGTCTTCACATTTCTTCTTAAATGAATCATGCCATAAAAACATTAATCTCAAAACGTAATTCTGTGTCACTTTCCTTTCGGGGTAACAGATTTGCTGAGGCAAAGACTGCACCCAGACTGGGCAGGGTGTTCCTCAAGAGAGCGATTCTGCACAGAATTAAATGACATGGTACAGCTGTGTGAGTTGTTTTCATTACTCTGAAACAGAGACCTTTCCCAGGAAGGCGTGGATACATCTGTAAGGCAGAAAAAGCAAAATGTCCCTTGGTAGTACTGAGAAAGGCAGCCATGTATATGAAATCCCCTAGTAATTTACAATAAATGTATATTACTTGTCTTTCTACTTATTATAAAATGATACATTCACCAAGCTGCAATTTGTGACAATGACATAGAACGACGAGGCCATAATTTAGACAATTATGAATGCATCAATTTAAACGGACTTCAGAATGCTCCAATCATACATGTCCAGTAGTAGCAATGTAAATACATACCATGTGATGATTTATAATATGTTGATACTTTTGAAAAGCAAGTGATTTGTGTACAATATATTTTTCCTGAGCAGTTAGACCACATTCACCAGCTTTAAGACCAGCAGTAGGATTTTATTGTCTCTTAGGCAACCAATCATGGATTATAATTAAGCAAATTAGGTGTAGGTTTGACAGACAGCACAATGAATCAGGGAGTAACACTGCAGAGTCACGCATCCAGGGCTCTGTGTTTGATTCCAACCCCCAGTGATTTACCCAGATTGCGGGGGCTGCCACTGCGACGTGCAGTTAGGTGCCCCCAGTGATTTGCCCAGATCGCGGGGGCTGCCACTGCAACGTGCAGCTAGGTGCCCCCAGTGATTTGCCCAGATCGCGGGGGCTGCCACTGCAACGTGCAGCTAGGTGCTCCCAGTGATTTACCCAGATCACGGGGGCTGCCACTGGGGCATGCAGGCAGGTACACTGGGTCCTAAGAATTGCCTGTAGTAAGTGTGTGGACTGAAACCCACCACGGTTTCCTGTGCCAGCACTGTCTTTTAAGGTTCCAGACACTTGAAATAATCCTTTATTTGTTATTTGTGCAAGTACATTGAAAATCTTATATTACCTCATCTCTCATTTTCCATAGCTTGGGGGGGGGGGGGGTGTCATAACATCGGGTGAGCTTATATGCAGCACTCCTAAAGCGGGTAAGGGTCTTGTTCAATGGCCCCACAGACATGTGACTGTTATACTGAGGCCAGGGCCCCCCCAGCGATCTCCTGGTCACATGCACAGAGACTGAGCCCGCTGACCCACTCACAGCCTTACTGTAAGCCTGTACTGACTGAGGCAGATGGATAGCTGTAGTCTATGTCTATCACAAGTACTTTGACTGTCATCCTTCTTTCTCTGTCAAAGTACTAAGCCAAGATACTCAACCTCATGAAAAAACATGAGCTCAGCAATTTTGAATACAAATATTTTTCTATACTTCTATTCTATTCGATTTAATTACCTATTATCACATACAACAATGCCATGGAGCTTATTCCAGACAGCAACCACTAAGCTACGTTTATGGGAATGTCTATGTGTTTCTAACTATATCTAATAATTTCCCACATGCATCCCTTAAATGTTACATTAATGTAACTTACAATGGTAATGTGCTTTAAACTAGAAAGGTCTGCTGATGAAAGGTTCAGAAAATCCATTCACAGCTCAAATGTAATTTTTAATTGTTAGATATGTAATTGTGCGCTAGGTGTACGTCTGATACAAATTACACTCATCTTTCTTTTTGCTCTTAAGTGTCTTCTATTTTAATAAAGTTATTAAATCATCTCAAATATTAAAAAAAGCACAAAATATTTCAGCTGATACGTCAGATTAATTAAGGCTGTCAGATAGATTCATTCTTCAGATACATTTTAAAGTGGATCTAATTTTAAACTTTATCACATAAAGCCGAATCAGAGTAATGGATGTTGAGATAAAATAATTTCACATCAGCACTTTGTGATTTTTGAGATTATAATGCTCATAGATGGCAGTTACAATTTAATTAAAGTCTATAAATGGAGAATCATTAATATTAGATTAATTCTAATATTAATATATTTCACTCAGCTGAATGGTCATTCCAAAATGTCTTTAATATTAAGCGTTCTTTAACTATAACAAAACATTCATCCACCTTGTGTGTCAATTGGTTGACTTTTCACATGACGATCCGTCAATCCTTACATGTTAGCAAATACTTTGGACAAAGTAATGTAAGACTATGAAGAAGAAATAGAAAAAGTAATTTAAAAATGGTTTGGGCCACCCTTTGATTATGGGGGTGTAGATGGATGACGGAGACCACACCTCCACTAAAGTAAACCAAATCATATAACAGACTTACTGGCTTCCATTCCCATTGCTTAATGTAACTGTTATTTTGTAACTTCCTAAAAACCATGCGAAGAAGATTATGATCACGATTATGGCCATGTTACCACTCGGTATTTTATCCTGACATCTTTCATTACAGTTTCAAAGGTATTTTTTAATTAATTTTCTCAGTCGCATATGGCAGCCTTGTGGGATTTGAGAGTCATAAACTGTTCTATTTTGGTCATGATGGAAATGCTACTTGCAGCTAGGGGAATATGGCACTGAATGTATTGATTTGGCCACCACAAAACTGTCAATATGTATCAAAATGAGCCTCAATTGCTTAATGTACTGTAAGGTACTCTTCCAAATGCTGACATACACACTCATATTTACCGCTAATTATTATATGATTTCTATGATTTATTGGGTAAACTGATCCAGCATTTCAGACCCTCATCCACATAGATCAGAACTGCAATGTCATGTACTGTGTGCAATAATAAACAATAACTTAGAGAAATGTTTTCAGTGAAAAGGTGTTTTTATATATAGACAATTACAATTAGGCCAGACACTCTTACTATTATTCAGGTCAAAAGGGCTTCATTCTAATACCATCTGTATCAGGCACACAGCCACATAGTAAAAAAATGAGTTTGAACCCTCCCTGGAAATTTGCCATGCCCTCCTCGAAATTCATTTCTGGCTACGGGCCTGACAGGTATACAGAAATAACATTCCCCAGGACCCCAGCAAATTACGGGGGTGGGTTTGCGGTACTTAAAGCGTGAAAACTCAGGACAGTGTGAGGCAGGAGGTCTGGACACAGGGCTCTATACAGAGTGCAGCTTAACTTTGCAGCAGGAATAAGCCATGAGGCTTCGTCAGAAGCGTCTGCTCAACACAAACACATCTTGAATTTTTTTTCCAAAGCTCTTCATTCACAGGGTCCAGCAGGGCTTTGAGTGCATGAAGGAAGAGTAGGAGACCTACATGAAGAAATGGGTTATTGCACCTGCAGCATTCACCAATTAGTATTCCATGAAATAGTCTTAAATACAAACTGATCATTTATGAAAAACCAATCAGATGTCTTGGTCCCGCCTCCTCTAGTTGCTTGGACCCATCTCCTCTACGATCTGATTCTCTCTGAACCAATATTTTTTTTTATTTGTTCTGCCCTCAGAACATTGTTGTGTTACACTCCCATGGGCCAAAAATGTAGATTGTCTGGCAGGGAGCTGGGAAGAAGCCAAAGTGTGGACCGTCTTCCAGTATGGGAAACACTGTACTAAGCTAAATGCTTAGTACACTTCAATCTACTCTCCATCTCTCGTCAGCTTAGGGGAGGCCAAAGAACCCTGAAGACAGTAGACAGAAAAATGAATGACCTCTTGCAAGTTCTATAAAGGTAATTAAATAAAAAAGAGGTGAAAGTGCAAGTTTCCAATTTGTGTTAATTGCCGAAAAATTGAAATCACCCTGACAGGCGGAGGGCAGCCACTGATATTCCCGTATCTGCATTCAGACATGCGGATGCTTGAGAAAGATTCAGCGTTTGCAAATTTCAAACACAAACTTGTGTTTTTCGGTATCAAATGAACCACAGGTCATTGCTTCCCACAAAGAAAATGAGCTTTATGGAAACGTTGCTAGTAGAAAATATTCCAAGAAAAATCAATTAAAAAATGATTTGCTAACGCGCTTGGATTTATATCAGAAACCATATGGTGTGGTCTTTATTGACAAAATTGGCTACAAGATTTCACTTGAAGGATGAACATTGTTTGTAACAACACATAATGTAAAGTACCACATTATGTAATATGTTGACTGTTACGGTGCGTTGGTGGGCGAGTGGTCAAGCAGGGAAGTGGAGCCAGGCAATCGGGCAAAACGGGGATTTATTATGACGGACAAGGCAAACAACCGACACGAGGTAACATTAATGACAAGTCTGGGGAAGACTGACTCAGACAAGGACTAAATCCACAGGACTAGCAGACACTAACAAGGAACAGGTGAGAACAATCCGGAATAAACGAAAGGTAATGAGGTGGGCATGGCACACATGAGGATCGGAAGGGGCTGGACGTAACATTGACAAAATGTAATAAATTTAAAGCCGATATTATAATGTTACATTGCAACATTAACCTGCCATAATCATCATCGTTACATTGTCCAAGAAAGAGCATCACTGTGTTTTCATGATCCATTGCGGGTGACTTCTGTGTCTCTGTTGGCAGGCAAAAGTTCGACATAAAAAGAACGAGTGGGTCAGATCACTTGTTAATTTATGAATAAGGTTTCAAATTAGCATCACAAAGCTTTTGGGAGACAGACCCCTGAAAATTTATCTCATGAAAATTTGTTACATTTTGTCCAGTTATTACATAATGTGGTGCTATTACATAATACATTGTTACATGATGTGTGACAATGCATTATGCAAAATTTGTTAGCTTGTTACTACATAATGTGGCATTAATACATAATGTGTTTATACACTCACCTAAAGGATTATTAGGAACACCTGTTCAATTTCTCATTAATGCAATGAGTCCCTACTCTGAGTCCCTCCCGAATGACCGCACTCCTCATCCTATCTCTAAGGGAGAGCCCAGCCACCCTGCGGAGAAAACTCATTTTGGCCGCTTGCACTCTTGATCTCGTTCTTTCGGTCACTACCCACAGCTCGTGACCATAGGTGAGGGTAGGAACATAGATCGACTCGTAAATTGAGAGCTTTGCCTTTTGGCTCAGCTCCTTCTTCACCATGACAGACTGATGCAACGCCCACATCACTGCTGACGCCGCACCAATCCGCCTATCGATCTCCCGCTCCATCCTTCCCTCACTCATGAACAAGAACTCGAGATACTTAAACTCCTCCACTTGGGGAAGGACCTCATCCCTGACCCAGAGAGAGCACTCCACCCTTTTCCGGCTCAGGATTATGGTCTCGGACAGAACCACATCATCTGCAAAAAGCAGAGACCTAATCCTGAGGTCACCAAACCGGACAACCTCAACGCCCTGGCTGCACCTATAAATTCTGCCCATAAAGGTTATGAACAGAATCGGTTCTGGCGGAGTCCAACCCTCACCGGGAATGAGTTCGACTTACTGCTGACAATGCGGACCAAGCTCTGACAACGGTTGTACTGAGACCGAACAGCCCTTATAAGGCAGCCCGGCACCCCATACTCCTGGAGCACTCCCCACAGGACTCCCTGAGGGACGCGGTTGCATACCTTCTCAAAGTCCACAAAGCACATGTAGACTGGTTGGGCAAACTCCCACACACCCTCCAGGACCCTGCTGAAAGTATAGAGCTGGTCCACTGTTCCATGGCCAAGGCGAAAACCACACTGCTCCTCCTGAATCCGAGGTTCAACTATCCGATGGACCCTCCTCTCCAGCACCCCCGAATAAACCTTACCAGGGAGGCTGAGGAGTGTGATCCCCCTATAGTTAGAACACACTCTCTGGTCCCATTTCTTGAAGAGGGGGACGACCACCCCAGGAGAAACTGGCCGGTGATTCCGACAGACGTTCTGAGCAGATCCGCACTATACACTTGGGTCTACCAGGTCTGACCGGCTTCCTCTCCCACCAGCGGAGCCAACCCACCACCAGGTGGTGATAGGTTGACAGCTCCGCCCCTCTCTTCACCCGAGTGTCCAATACATGCGGCCACAAGTCCGATGTCGATCATCGAATTGCGGCATAGGGTGTCCTGGTGCCAAGTGCACATATGCCCTTATGCTTGAAGATGGTGCTCATTATGGACAATCCGTGACGAGCACAGAAGTCCAATAACAAAACACCACTCAGGTTCATATCGGGGGGGCGTTCCTCCCAATCATGCCCCTTCAGGTCTCACTGTCATTGCCCATGGGAGCATTGAAGTCCCCCTGCAGAACCCAGGAGGAGTGCCAGGGAGGAGCGCTTTCCAATACCCCTTCCAGAGACTCCAAAAAGGGTGGGTATTCTGAACTGCCGTTTGGCGCATAAGGGTAAACGACAGCCAGGACCCATCCCCCCACCCGAAGGCGAAGGGAGGCTACCCTCTCGTCCACCACGGTAAACCCCAATGTACAGGCACCCAGCCAGGGGGCAATAAATATGCCCACCCCAGCTCGGCGCCTCTCCCCATGAGCAACTGCAGAGTGGAAGAGGGTCCAACCCCCTTCTAGGAGACTGGTTCCAGAGCCTAGACCATGCATCGAGGTGAGCCTGCCTATGTCTAGTCGGAACCTCACAACCTCACGCACCAGCTCGACTCCTCCCCCACCAGAGAGGTGACATTCCATGTCCCTATAGATAGCTTCTGCAGCCAAGGATCGGATCGCCAAGGTCTCCGCCTTCGGCCACTGCACAACTCACACTGTACCTGACCCCTATATCCCCTCCTACAGGTGGTGAGCCCATTGGAGGGGGGACCCACGTGCCTTGTTCAGGCTGTGCCGGTGACCCTACCAGGGGCATAAAGCCCTGGGCAACTTAACTCCTGGGATCATTGGAACACGCAAACCCCTCCACCACAATAAGGTGTCGGCTCCAGGAGAGGCATTTTTAATAATTGCATAAATTTAGTTTTATCTTTTATTATGATAATGGCCTTCAGAATTGCCATGGATGATGGAGGAATCAGAAACAAATACATACAGGAAACAAAACAACATTCATCTGCTGTGGTTAACGTGTCAGTTTTTGCAAAATCATCTGCTACATAAACAGGTACATAATAATAAATTATAATTTAATGTCTGATGCAGCGTACAACGCAGTGTAAAAATAAAGGCACTTAGAATGCATGCCAGCAACCAAAAAATGAATAAAACACGCAGGACGGTAAAATAATGGTGTATAACAATGGAACAATTAATTCACAAAGTATGCATTTCAATTTCATAATGTGTTTTGCTCTAAGAGAGTGATTAAATGGTGTATTTTTTAATTATGTTAAATGCTTTTTTCAAATATGTTGGTTTGTTACTGATCCACCTTAACAACACAAATACTGAAATGACTTTTTCTCTCGGGTTGCTGGGTACATCTGGAGATTTTGGGCTTTCCCACAAATTAAACCATTAGCTGTATTTGCGATTCGTATTCATGTTTTCTGTTCTGTTCTTGCATTCCACAGGTATCTCACCAAGTTAATGGAATCCAGTGTTTTACACCTCCTAGTGGACAGACTCAACCGGGAGCTTGTTTAGCATGCAAGAGGAAAATAAATCCACCCGAGATTATCAGAGACTAATGCTTTGCTGATTGAGTACGGATTCTCTCTTTTTTAATTTAATGAGAATTCCAAAACCACTAAGCACCCCCCACCATTCTCATTCTCTCTATACATATTATTGAAATTCACTATCATGTTAATTTGGCTGTTTACTAAGACTAAAGTACATTGTTTTCTGTCCTGGGTATGGCTATGACTTAAGGCTTGCAAAATGCAGACTACAGATATACATATGTGTTGTACAATTTGAGTGATGTATTTTACATCTGCTTTCTCTGTGGATTTTGATTGCAATCACTCAGGCCCAGACCAGCAATCATACAACATCAATATTAACTATATTGTATTCAACATTGTTGTAAATATTAATAATGCTATCACATTATTATTATTTCTCAGAGGCATCATTTTACTGTAGTAGCTAATTGAATCATGAAACTTTACACCAAAAAAGTACACAGAAAAGAATTAAAATGACATGATGGCATTAGCCAGCGATTTATAGGTTACTCCCTAAGTAAAGAACATCTATTGTTACTGAGCGTATGTCACAGATTCAAGCCAAAGTTTGTCCAGCGAAATGTGTGCGAGTAAAAACATGAAGGAGAAACGCATGTTGACCTGAAGTATTACTTCCTTTTATCTGTGCAACTGAAGTCTTTGACACTTGCTTTTGGCACTTCAGCAGAGTTCAAGAAACGCGGTGAAATGAGAGAAGCAACATCTGCTGGCGGAGCGACGACTGGACAGGTTCATGAAAAGGAAAACGGGGCAGAAACCTCGCATTTAACACCCCTTTCTGTCACTATTACCTTTTCCTTTGATCACACGCCATGGGCTTTTCGTTCGCCTCTGTAATGGAGTGTTGTCAACAGGATGTACCGATTCTGCTCGGCAGTACTCCTAATGTCAACTGAAAGATTCATATTCCTCACCCTCGCCTTCACGGTGTCAGCCAAATGTTTAATTCGAGGAGAAAAAGCAGCTAACTGATGACAGACTCGTTTGCTCTTTGGTAGATCGGGTAGTTAACTATGTATAGCCAGTTATACTACTGCATGTCCAAGTCCTGAATTTAAACTGTGTGCTGTAGTTAATTATTAACTATCCAAGAGAGATATAAAAGAAAATAAGCTTAAATAAAATATTTGTAAAAAGTGTTACTTTAGAGATGTGAAATGCGGAAGTGATGTGTAAAGGCAACCCAAGGATGCCTGTTGTTTCATTAATGTATTTAAAATGTCAGTATTCGTTTTTTTTTTTCCTTCATGTTGTCAAGTAACTTCAACATTCACATTTAACACGGGATTGAAAATTGACAGGAAACAAAAGTACTGTGTGTGTGTGTGTGTGTGTGTGTGTGTGTGTGTGTGTGTGTGCCAGCCAGCCCCTCAGTTCTTTGACAAAGATATGAATGGAGACAGTGACAAATGGACTGTACCGCTCAACAGTGGCCACAATTTGCAGTGCCAAATAACGTGACCTTTGACCCCTGGCAAGGCTGACGAAAATGAGAACTGCAAGGAAGCAGAAGTAAAGAGAGGCACTCTCTACTGTGACATCCATCCATCCATCATCCCATCCACCCATCCATCCGTCTTCTACCAGTTTAGCCTGGTCAGGGTCACAAAGGTATTGGGAGTCTATCCCAGGCCACACAGGGAACAAGGACACCAGTGAAGAGAAATAATATTCATAAGACATCTTAGCCTAACAGTTCATTCAGAGTTATTTTAAAAGTTATATTACTTAAAACACCTTGTTTTGAAAGCATTCCAAAACATTGTTCTGCGTGTTCGTGGAATGGGTGCCCCTGAGGATAGGTTTGGGAGCTAAATTTGTGTTAATCTAGATATACATCAAGATAACAGTGAGTTTTGGGGGAACAGAAGAAATGCAGCTTAGTTTTTATTGTGTTACTGTTACTTTGCATATGATCAACCATTAAATGGTGTTTTGAGTTCTAAGAAAATATACATTTATTAGCCAGATAAACAGTATTTCTCCATGTGTGTATATTATTATTATTATTATTATTAGTAGTAGTAGTAGTATTAGTATTATTATTTATTTGATTGCGTTGACACATGCTGTACTGGGTGAAGCATGTGACATTGCACAGAATCGCAGAATTCAGAGCTAAAATAAAAACATTAAGTGAAGTTTCACATGGGGTGATTTCTGATTTGGTATTTTTAATATATAAGCCTTTGTCTGGATTTTTTTTCTTTACTAAATAAATCAGGTAACAGCAGCTTCTGAAAGCTTTCATTTTTTATGTCAGTGATATGCAGGAAGTGAAATCTAATTAAAAGCAGATATTTAGAAATGTTTAAAATTGAAACTAGATTTTTATGGCAACTCTGAATGCCATAAATCTAAATCACTTAGAATGTACATGAAAATACTGTAAATACTTAATCTGGAAATACGTCTGTCAAAAATTGGCTCAGCATACAGCTCCTCTATAATTCTTATAATTTTACATCCATTCTCGTGGAAAAAAACACTGATTGTGGAATAGATTAGTTGCCTATTAAGGTAACCGCTGATGAGATTTATTTTCTGCAACAACTTTCTGAAAGCTGCAATCCTACGAGGCAACAAATTTAACCTCTGCCAGTTATAATATCTGTCAGCAAAATATAAACAAGTTTCTCGCTTTATTGAATTTTTGGGAGCAAAGGTACTATTTCTGAATTGTTTTTTTCTGGCTTAAAATAAAAGATTCGGAATATGGTTTGCGATGTACATTTCTTGCTGCAGAGACAGGGATAATGTCAGGGACAGAATCCTCAAGACTTCTATTCAACTAACGCAACATGAAAGGGTGTGCAGGACACTAATAGCTGCATGTGCTGCATTAGGCAGACCGTGACACAGAAGGCACCGGCAAGAAGCCAGCGGAATGATACAGGTACTGAAACACCAAGTGGATTTTGTGCAGCAGAATGCAACTCCGTCATTGCAATTGAGCTTGACAAAGTTGGTAGATCTTGGCAGGCGTCTTCTCAGCTACAAGGCTTACCAAGCAGCATCTGGTCTGCGGGTAATTGGCTTCAATCTGAACAGCGAACCCTTTCTCACCTTGTTTGGGGACTCTGACAGCTGGTATGTAAATGCTGCTATTGTCTGGGATTACCTTGGAAAGTGTTTAGCGAATTTTAAAACATCCACACTGCTAATCACTCTCGCATGCAGAACCTCAGACACAACAGACTCTCCATTTATAGTCTTCCGTGTAAGTATCTATATAACAACTTGAGATGTATCTTAACAATCAAAAACAGTTTTTTTGTGGTAAACATGTTCTTTTCTGCCTTTAGGAAGAGTAATGTTGTGATCTTCAGTTTATGAAAAGCAAGGACACATTTCAGTACAATAATAGATCAATCATCTTGATAATGAACAGATAAATAGGTAAGGCATAGATCGATAGAAATCTGCTTCAGATTTACATTTTCTAGTACAAAGAGCCGCTCAGTGCAACTTTAGTATGTATCGTGTGCATTTTAAATCTTAATATTGCCATGCTTCTATGACGTCTGTTTTTGCCACATAATTGACACAGGGCTAAATAAAGAAATAAAGTGAAAAATAAATAAATAAATAATTGGTGACTGATGACCGTTCCATTAACCTTTCTTAGCTGGCAGTTTTTTATGAGTCACAAAACTTCAGCCAGAAAGTGCTAAGTGACAGTCAGCTGTCAACTGGGCGGTAATTGAGACGGTAAATTAGTGGGCAGTTTTGAATAATCAATGGAATTGGGATGCAAATTAAAGCCAGGCTCATTACTTAAATGGCCCTCCCTCCTTTGTTTCTCCATGCACTTCATAACACACTGTCAAAAGAAATCGCCTTCTCGTCCAACACAGAGGCAGCCTTACAATGCTGTTCCTGCTGCGGCATTTACTGGACCGTACCACTAACTGTTAACCTTTAGGGGGATTTCTTTGTAGCTAACTTATGGTGAAGCATATAGGAAACATTTATTTACAAAATAACATTTAATTAACATTATATACTATGGGAATGCAATGTAAATGACAGAGTTTAGCATTTAAATTATGGCGTAGTGCATGCTACTAATGTCTTATATTCTAGCAAAAAAATATAAAAATATATATTCTCTTTTCTTGAAGTTTATTCTTTGTTGTTTCGAATTATTGTTTTCAAATTGATATAGCTAATTAGGGGGCAGCCAGTTTTCATCTTCTCTAGCTTTACTTGTTTACTCAAATTTTAATTGCATAGTTAAAGAATGAGAAAGGGTCTGGTAAGGTTGCCGCTTCGTCGGGGGCCCCACGCCACCAATCACACGCTACAGGCACCGTGGCCTCACACCTCCATCCACGGCTCAAAGACATGTAGTTAGCTTGACTGGTTTAATGACTCGCAACAGGGAGCAGTCAGTACCAAATCGCACTCCAGGAAACAGGGTCAACACACGGGCCAGGTTCAAAACCGACCCAGAGAGTGACACATACAAGGTCCAAACCACGTCCAGAGAACAGGGTCAGGAAACAGGCTAAAATTTAGAAGGCAGAAGTCAATCAAGGCATGTCAAGCATGGTAAGTCAAGAAAGCAGCAATAAGAAGCTTCAGTACCTAACAAGGTGGCTCCTTCACAGAAGCCCACAAAGCTCCCTTAGGTTAATTAAAGAGTGTGCAACAATCATTCATGGTTCACTTCTCTCAGGTAGGTCAGCACAAGTTACACATAGCAGCCAACTCCACCTCCCTTGGAAAACCCCCACACCCCATGCAGTACCATTTATTTATTTGTCAGACACTTTCGTCCAAAGCAGCCTGCATTTGAGAAAGCAGGGTCAGCGAGTGCCTGAGACAGTTGAGAATTAAGAGAATTAAGTGTGGTTGGTTGGACAGGGATTCAATTTTCCCCTTTAAGAGGATGTTGCCCTTGCAGTGGCTGTGGCCAGTAGGAGAAGGATTAGTTTTTCCCCTTTAAGAGGATGTTGCCCTTGCAGTGGATGTGGCCTGTTGGAGAGAGATTAGTTTTTCCCC
>JABFEA020000017.1:2860620-2877978 GCA_019775915.2 Cyphomyrus plagiostoma | reverse complement strand
CCATATGTGAGGATTTTAAAGTCTGCTAACTGACACAATTGCTTAAGGAGCAAATGCACATAAGCTGTCTACACAATTTACCCAGTGACAATCCTCCCCGGAACTGGAAACCCAATTTATGATGCAGGGCGAGACAGTGATGCATCATACAGCAATAACCATCCCTTTCCAGGTACAATAATTGGATACGGCTCCCTCCTTATCGCTGTGATTTCTTGTCTTCAAAGGGAGTATCACACTGGGCCAGCAGTTTTGCATGGTAGCGTCTGTATCACCTTATTTCAATTTCGAATCAAATTACACATTGATGCATGGTTCTCTGCATTCTGGGCCTCCGGAGGGGTGCCTTCCGCGCAATCAGATACCTCCAAAGATTATTAGCACTCCACCTACCAGAAGTGTTTTAAAATATGCTTTTAATCTCTGCAAAAGAGGACAGGTTAACAAAGGTCTCTGTTCTCCTACCTGAGAATATTCTCATAGTTAGAAAAAAAAAAAAACGGTGCATATACTTCAATATAAATAACAGTCACAAAAATATGTTTGCATTTTTTTATAAAACACAAATTTTGAGACTTAACTGTGCTATTTATATTATACCGATATGAAATGCACCCTGATATTTATGAAAATGATGATGACCTGGAACAATATTTAAATAGTTTACTTAGGGATTTGGTGAGTAACGCAATAATATAATGTATAATCTTCAAAGTTATATATGTATAATACCTACACCCATAACTATTAATTAATAGGGTCATGGCTTTACGAGTTTAATATTAAGAGCACAGTTCCTACATTTTAGCCCCCCCCCAGTCAGGGTGGTAAACACCTGCTTGAAGAGTTCATTCAGGCATCGGCCTTCTTAATTACACGGTCATATGAACTCCAAAAGACGTCGCAGGATTGCAGAGCCATTTGGTTTATTTTTTTTTTTCTGTAACCTTCCCTGAGATGAATGCTCAGAGTTTTCAGAGGAAGGAATTTAACTAGTTAGTGCACTTAGTATTCAGTGGGTCAGGCCTCTGTCCCTGTCACTGGCTCAAACCTCATCCTTGGCAGAGTAGCTACATCTCTGTCGGGCCCCTGAGAAAGGCCCTTAACCCTCTGAAAAATGTCCCCAGGGTCCCAGATGAATGGCTGGCCTTGTTCTTTGACCCAAACCTTCACTCACACTTCTGGGTGCATTCAAAAGGGAAAAGGAATTGCAGTGTACGTGTACAAATGGCAAGTAAGCTTTAGTGAGAACTGGGTAGTCGAACTCTGTCAGAGCTAAAGTGACATACGGCACACAGTGATATTACCTGAGGATATATCAGCTTGTGTGTCAGAGGGGCTCTGTTTTTGCTGTATACATGATGTCCATCAACATCTTTTTACAACTGTGTTATTCACAGGGAAAAAATACTTTAAACAGAATTAACACTGGTGATTTTTCTAGACAGCTTAGTCACACCGCATAGAGTAGTTCTATACATTCCTTAATATCTCATTGTGTTCGGAGGTCTCAGCTCGCTGTGCTCCAAGCCATTTCACCGGCTTCTTCACAGATCCCCTGTAGTAATGCAAGTCTTTGAAATTAAACTCAGCCAACCTCTATGAGAGAGTCACATGACACAGCTGTAAGGTATCTGCAGCTGAGAAAAGGCCTAATTCTACATTGCACTGCACATTTGCAATGTGCATGCAATCCAAGACAAGATAAGGAAAATAAGTGAAAAACCTCAGAAGACAGCAGGACAGAGTTAATAAAGTAAGAACTAATCATGCGTGCTGAAAAAATATTGAACATTTGAGGTGTGTAGCTGTCTGCAGAGTAGAAGTCGGAAACTGATAATGTGTGATTTTTGGAGGCAGACTTGAATGAATCTAAGTAAACAAAGGTGTTTATGAACGAACGAGTTTGAGAAGAGCTCTTGAAGTTGAAGTGCCCTACTGTCAAAAAAAGCTGATTTTCCTTCTCCTTCGAGGGTCCTTGTTTGACAGCATTTAGGCACGGTATTTCAAAATTAGCCGTACTTTTAAATCGCATTTCGAAGATGCTTCTGCAATCGGTCACGCATTTATAATGCGCAATTTACAGTACGTTAAGAACTCAGCACAAGCCTCAAATTTCCAGAGAAGGACAAAACAGGTTTCAGCTGACAGCAAATTGGTGCTACGTTTCTGCCACATGAATATTTTCACGCTAAGACAGAAACCCACATAAAAATGCAGTGTCAATTAAAAAAAAAGACTTTCAAGAGATGGTGATTTTCCTTCTAGTCGAGAAATCGTTATTTTATCATGCATCTTGGAACAGTGTCAGTCTAGAAAGGAGAAATCACAACATAAAAGGTGCTTAAGGATAGTCCCATCCCCAGCCCACAAAGCCTCCGTTTTTGACAGTAGTCTGGTAATTAAGCCAACCAATACTGTGACAGAGGTACCTCTAAAAACATAATGTCCTTATGTTACAGCTGCATTCATTTATTCGTCGTATGACAGACTACCTGAATTAAAAATGAAAAAGAAATACAATGCAAAAAACTACACGTTTAATATCTTATATTTAAATGTTAAGGCAGTGATATTTTCAAGCTAATACAAAATAAAATCGCTATTGTTGATGAGGAAATTAAATAGACCGTGTTTTGTTGTTGCTAGCAGTGTAGCCGTGAGTGTGACATTATGTATGACAAAGAACGGTGGCACCTTTCAGAGTGTGGCCTTAGAGGTCGTCTCACAATGTCCGTCTTGCTCTCTGACACTGAGACTGACTGACCTGACAGATGCTGAGCGGGGTAACACCAGACAGACCACATGTATACACAGCATCGTTCTTTGTAGCGGTAATAGGTTTAAGAGCCTTGCAGAGGTCCTGCCCCTGGGAGGTACAAAGGAGCCCAAGAGCAAAGTTCAGAAGAACAAAAGGGTTTTATTACTCCAGATTAGAATATAAAATGGGGATACCCCCCCCCCAAATACTCTAACAAATAGCTAGCTAAAACCTAGCTAAGGCCACTGTGCATTGGTCAAAGCTTTGCATAATGGTATCCCTAATTCCCCATCCTCTAAGCCCAGATAGTTGAGTTTCTAAGAACCCTAACCGAGCAATTAATCCAATGAATTTTGGGTCTTATTTACTGGTCATCTGGAGGCACAGCAATGGTAATCACTCACCATGGCAACAGAAGGGATCACCCAAAACAAGCTGGGTGCCATTACTCCACATCCCCCTGGGTCACTCTGGGGATACATTGTGAACTCACGCTGCGTTCCATTTACCTCGGAGATCGAAACTCGGGAACGACGTCACACACTAGTCAAACGCATTCTAGTACAGCAAGCCGGAAAGTCATTGAACAATACCAGGGATCTGTTTCAAAAAACAACATTTCTTGCTTAGCCGGACAACTTGTTTGATTTAAGGTACCCAAGTTTAAATGGGCTTTCTTTGTTCACTTACATTTAGTTTGGACTACCTTAAATCCGACAAATAATCTGACTAAGCATGAAATCCAGTTCTAGCCCAGTTAATTGTAAGCCACTGTTAGCAATCTCAGTTGATAACAACACATCACATGGAGTTTTGTGCATAAAACTCCACAGCAACACACCCAGAGATAAGCTGGACAGTACTTTGTGCACGACAAATTTAATGAGTCACAAATAAGACATAAGTGCTAATAAACAGTATAAAACTTCAACTTTCACTTCTGTCGATAAAGGATGCAGCCATCATGGATTCTGAGCTGAGGGTTGTGTCAATTCATTCATGAGTCGGAATCCCGACTTGATGGGTATTCCAGCTGAAATTTCACATTTGAAAGTTACGATTTCAAACGGAACGCAGCCTTAATGCAACCTTCATATGATGGTAAATTGATACCTTTGGTTATGTACTTACTACCCCATACTAGGGTATGTGTGAATCTGTGTTCCGGAGTATCCTTGCCAAAGTCAATTTACATTCAGAAATAGATTTCGGCCCTAAATTAACATCCTGGTTGTCGTTTTCTTTCAAAAAGTTTTTTTTGTTTCTTTTTTTTGCTGACTGGCTGTCTCACTAGGGATTATTTGAGGTCTTATCTTTAAAGGACTTTTCAACCTGCCTGTGTAGTTCTAATTTAAAGGTAGTCTGTCTTCGGTTTAAAAAAATACATTAATTAATTAAATAGAATTTTGCAGTGTAGCAAGTTTAGTTATGACTAAAAGCACATTTCATTTGTGTCTAGCATTCTGTTTACTGTGTCTTCAAACACACCCTTTAACTTCATTGTAAAAATCTAAATAAATCTGAGGTAAACAAGGATTCTATTTTATTAGCTAGAAAAAATGTTTCTTAGATGAGCTTCAAAGAGTGGTGAGTTTCCTATTTAACTTGACGTAGCAAAAAGTATTTCATCTTCATTAAACACATTTATTATAATGACCAGAAGGTAGGCAGGGAATCGCTGGAAGTTGTAACAGATTAATTGGGTTGACCTTTTCACTTAGTAATCACAGGTGCAAGGATAATTGTAAGGGGAAGGCATTAACTACATTTAAGTTAATGTGAAGGTTTTATATGTGGTATTTTTGGTGTTCTTAATAGAGGAATAATTTATAGAGCTATTTCTTTATTTCATTACTTTTACTCAACAGTGGTTATTTATTTAATTGTCTTTCTGCTTTGGTTGTCTTGAATGAGATATAGGCTAAACCTGTACAGCAACACATGACACATACGGTCTGGTGTAATAACCACCGTTCCTTATTTTTGACGCATTTCCAAATCCACTTTCTCGCGACCTTGCATTGCTTCTCGCGGTGTGTGTGTGTGTGTGTGTCAAACTGGAAAACCCTCCTACCCCAGCGGCAGTGTGTCCAGCTGTGTTCAGCGATGTAACAGTCTGAGGATAATGGGGTAGCTGAAGAGAAACCCGCGTTTCAGGATATGAAATGCCTCATTTCAACCAAAGATCATGGTTCTCTGCTGTCTTTTGAACACTCAGACAAGGTGACACACCAACACTTAATTATTATTAGCGTTTATACATGTGACATATTTTAAAAACATTTACATTTTTACACAGTCTTTACACAGTATTTACACTGACACTTTTTTCTGTATCGATAGATACTAAAATAACCACATGGAAGCAACAAAAAGTCATGCGGGGGAAAAAAAATCTGGTTACTTTGCCCTGCAGTATTCTGAATATGAAATATTCATGGCTCCACTTATCTTAATTCTTTCTTTGTGTGTCACAAGCTTCAGTAAATAATTTATGTTTCAGTGGCTCTAGAATGCGTGGAGGGTGCGGACGTCCCAAGGCGAGGTGAGGTCAGTTGATGAGACTGTTTGTCCGCATGTAGCCAGTGTCCAAGAATATAAAACAGGCTACTGCGTGTTCCTCACATCTCCTCGCACTTTTCCACACCTCCACTGATGCCAAAATATCTGCCTAAAGTTCTCATTGTCACCATTCAAACAATGCCCTCTGTCTGTCCATCCATCCTTCCATCCATCAATCCATCCATCCATGCCCCACCTACTTTACAAGAGGTGGTTCATTTAAGAATACAGTGACAAACCCCAAATTTCTATCCGGCTGTCTAAGCAGTGCACATTTGTAATGATACAAACAAGCTTAGGCTTATAGTTTAATTAACAGAATGTACTATTATGTAGGATATTTCAGTAAATTTCAGTAAAAGTAACTTTGAAAATAAAGGCCACATTTGTTTAATTCAGAGATGCAATGTATACTAGATGCTGGTTTAATTGCCTAGATAAATAACTTACCAAATATCTTCACTGTCATTGTATATGTACAATAAAACTCCACACATAATTGTTTTTAGGATGCAATGTGCCATAACCCAGATTTGAATCGGAGTTGTTGCAGGCACAACGCAAAGTACTACCCACTAGGCAGTCATGGCAAGACACCCATCAGGATATGAAACTCTCTTCTGATAAAGGTTATGTAAAAAAAATTGCTCGTACTTAAAAAAGGAAAGTCATACCAGAGACAGTGTAATTTCCATGCCTAGACCACATAGGCATGGAAATTAGAGGGAAAGACCTTATCAGTTAGAAGCAATAGTAAACGAAAGGAAAGATTCCTAAAACATGTTAGCTAAAGACAGTGGTGCAAAAAATCAGGCAAGCAAAAATGAAGCAATTTACACGTTATGAGGTAATATATGGTGAGAGCAGGTACTCTCTTCAGGTAAAATCTGTCAGGTGGGATATTATGGGCTGTAATGCATAGAATACATGCAATTCAGAGTCCTGTGCAACATTCTTCAGCCTGCCCAATGGGAATCCAGGTGAACCTGTGGTATATATCAAAAGAAGGGTCATTGGATAAGGTGCATTGCTCTCATATCATTTAGGTTCCAGAATGGTGACGCAAATGGCAGTGAATACAAAGGCACTGTGGGTGATTGTGTAATAAAGCTTTTGGTGAGGGTAATGGGAAAGCCCGTACACACAGAACCTGGACTGTGGGAGCATGAGACTACATATGCTTTAGGCCATGGTCATCCCAGTCAGCAGAACCTGAAAGCCCTCAGTGCACCTCTGAGAAGATCTGAAGCGAAGTCTGGGGAACCAGAGGCTGGACGTTCTCACCACCCAATCAGTTACAGGTGGTAGCACTGATAAGCAGTGGAATACACTTCCTAATGAGGCCAGACATTTTATTTTCTAGAACCTAAGCATTCAGTAGATTCTAAAACAAATTGGGTGTCAACATGTTCTTGTTTGTTCATTTGTTCAAAGATATTCTATTTTACTTTGCCACTGCTTGGTTAAGAAAACAAGGCATTCGTTTAGGGGGAAAGCTAGCCAATCAGGACAAGCTAAGTAAGTGGAAAATATAACCACATAATATATAATCCTTGTCAAAGAAATTTACTTGTATAATAAAACTCCTTTAAGGCACAAAATGGCCCGGTGGTGGAGCATTTTTATACAGGTTTGTATGTTTATTTGTAATTAACGTGCAGGTTTCTTCGGTTGAATCACCAACTACAATTAATAGTTTATCGCCCTGGAAGTGTATTCTGCTTGTAAAGTCCAAGCGATTTATTATGAAGGTAGAGTTTGTATATTTATCATATGGCAGCAGCCTCTTTTACTGAGTTAGCCTGTTTTTTGCTATATGAAGCTGTCCCACACAGAGTACCAGTTTGGGGCCAGTTTGTCCAAATTACAGTCAATATCAAGCAATTTCTATGGGATATTTAAGGCTTCTTCTTTAAGGCATGGAAGGGGACATGGATAGCCATGAGTGTTTCCCTTCCACTTTTTTCATTAGAGCAGGGAGGTGTTATTCTTCACTACTGGTCTCTCTTCATCTGTGATTAATGCAAACTTTAGAACCTTTTCGAACAGCCACATCTACAATTGCTTTGTCTTCTTAAGATTAATACTGCATCTTGATTTCGTTTTATTAGCCAGTAATTGCAGTTATAAATTACACGGGAAACTGCAATGTTTTAAAACCAGTAGAAATGGATGGTAGCATTTCAGGATGGAGTTTGGAGGTTATAGTCTGCAGTAACAGGTTATTCGTAATCTTTAAGGATCAGACTATAAAGATCAGCCTTAGCTACCTGTGAGACCCATTGGCTTTTATATTGACTTTAAAATAGTGTATTAATCCAATTTGTTTTTAACGCTTAAAAATTTATGGCTGCAATAAAAAAAGATGTGATAATAAATATCAGTCTTAAAATGTGAAGTTTAAAACATGGAAGTGTTCATTTTTACATCTGTCCCTAAGGTGCCTACCTATTACTTGTCATGGTCTCACTAAGATGATAGATATTGTGGCTTTTTATGCCATAGCAGAACACAAAGCTGTACCATATTTAACTCTGCATTCATAATAAATACATAATCCACAAAGCTGGCAAAAAAGCCTGTAGGAGTGAACCTGGAGAGGTACTAATTGGGTGAAGCAGAGGGGACTGAGGACTGAACCTTGAGGTATACCAGCCGCTACCTAATGTGACTTTGACATCTCTGTGCTCCATCTTATTGAATGCACATGCAAAGCCCACCTCCAGCTAGTCATGGGTGATTAATGGAAAGTTCACCAAAACTGACATTCAGAACCTCTAATTCGACGTAATCTCACCCTTGTTGGTTACTTCATTTCTTCTTTTTTAAATTTTGTTAATACTTAAAAAAAAATAATACTTACTCCAGTGTGTTCCTGTACTGTCCCCTTAAAACACAGTACCACATGTGTTGTCCTCTGACTCCACCTCGTCCAGTCGGCCATATGGAAGCAACATGGAGGAGAGCTCAATCACCGAGTCAACAGCAACTCCAGCAGCTTATACCGTGCCGTGTCCATCGTGGGGACACATTGTGCTTGTCGTGACGACGACACCGATCAAAAAGAGGTCAAATGTAAACACTGCGGAAATCGGTTCCAACTCCAGCAATATTTAAAATACAGTAGAAAGCGGTTATAGTGATCATGCCTATAGTGATCAACCACTTATATCGATGAAAAAGCTTGGGACAGAATCACTCTGTACAAATACAGGAATCTGCTTATAGTAATCAGGTAGTCTGCATATAATATTCATTTTGGTTCTTTTTATATATGTCATATGGAAAAAAAAATTAAATTACAGTAACCCTTTTTGACTACTTTGCCTGGTTGGTAACCCATCTGCTTTTGCTGGCCTGCACAGAAATCATGATTGAAAAAAGAGTAATTTTCTCTCAAGTATGAATATAAACTTATCAAATTTTGCGATTACTGCCTAAAACAAGCCAATGAAATGCAGCAGCAAAACTGCAATAAGATGTATCTAATGAACATTACTGTGCTGTGTTATAGCAAATTTGAAATATACACCGTTCAGGCATTTAATTTGTTCACTACTGTAATATGAAAAGCATTTGAAAAAGCTGTGCTGTGTCTTCAAAGAGTCAAAAAAATATTGACTTGAGGTCATACCGCCTGGTCCTGCCTATAACACCCCCTCCCCACCGTTACAGCTTCCGGAAATCCAGGAGACTGCTTGACAATAAAGGAAAGCAGTGTCCCAGTGTCCCAAGTGTCTTTAGCTGCACTCCTGTGGCTGGAATTGCAGAACCTCTTTGGCCCCACAAATGAAGCCCCACAGGCGACCGTGAGTCTCATTAGTTAAATACAGCGTGAGCATATTGATTGAAATGCTTAATTTACTCTTCAATTAATAAAAAGTGGTCCTTCAAACAGAAGCAAAACTAGCCTCAAGATCATGTCAAGGATAATGCACCTCACCAACCATTTTGTTAAAGGTATATTTATATATAATAGAGAAGACTTGAGTAAGGAAAAAAGGTAGAAGTGGCTTAATGAATGTTCTTTACGTAAGGCAAACTATGTCAGCTTAGTGATATCACTAAATTTAACTAAACAAGAAGTTCCCAGAAATGTGTTTTAAATGCTGTAAATGCATGTATATAATTCAGTCTGTCAGGACAAGCAGGTATATAAATCACGGTCACTCAGCCTTTCCAACCACGTGACTAATTATTCATCATTTATCATGTGGAGCCCATCACCAAATTTCAGTAATAGTGGTGGGGGCTGGGGGGGAGGGGTCCATCTTGGGTAATAGTTATCACAATATAATTCATGTCATTATATTTTTTTACTTACAGCTTCCATTTTTTTTTGCTTGATGATTCGCTTAAAATTCCCCTTAAACAGATTCTGAACATTTACAAGGAGAGGAATTTAATGGACTGCAAGTGGAAATCTGATTTTAATAAATAAATCATAAAAAAATTAACTGTTGCGTGGCAGACTTTAGGGGCAGCATAGATCTACAGTGGCTTGTACTGTTCCATCACCTCTATGGGACCAGGGTTTGAGTCTCTGCCATGGTTCTTTGTGTGTGGAGTCTGCATGTTCTTGTCATGGGGTTTCCTCTGGTTTCTCCCACTGCCCAAAAACATAATGTGGTCAATTGCAGTTTCCAAATTATGTACATGAGTGAGTGACTGGTGTGTGAGTGACTGGAGTGTGTGTGTGCCCTGCAATGGGCTGGCACCCCATCCTGGGTTGTTCCCTCCCTTGAGGCTGTAGGCTCCAGACCCCCGATGACCCTGAACAGGACAAGCAGTTACAGAACATGGATGGGTATCAGACTTTAAACTGCAAAAAGTACAGCAACAACACAAACATCTTTTTACCTTGTTTAGTTGCAGTATCTATTAAATAAAAGTTGTTGAGGCTGCTGAGCCTTCAACTTCTTCACTGGCAGTTGAAGCTCTGTCTGAGTGGGGACTTATCTCTTCTATGACATCACCAAAGCAGCGGCATGCATGCTCTGCCAATTCAACTAACTTTGTCTGTTCTTAAAACACTGCCACATGATTCGTTGGAATCGCATTTGTTTCTATGATGTCATAGGCTGATGCATGCAAACAAACATTGCTCCTCAACAGCAATTTATTAAATTTTCTCATTTTGTTGTCATTTTAAATTTTATAAGAGGCCACCGTCCAGCTGAAAAACCATGATCTAAATGGGTCAATGATGCAGCAATGCGGTCAGGCCCCAGGAAATGCTCAATGAATAGTATTTCCAGGGATCCAAAACCTATTCCAGGATGAACAGAAAAGGTTTTGGGCAAACCCTGTACAGGACAAAATTCCTTCATATTCATCCACCATAGTGATTTTTTTTTTACTAAGTGCCCACATTTTACAAGAAATGTTTCATCAAGGCATCTTGAACAGTCTTCATCTGGCAGTTTAACATATTTGGTTTGAGAGTTAAAAACAACAAAGAGTAGAATCCTAAAGGACATCTCTCTGGCGTTTGTTTGTTTGTTTGTTTTTTGAGACTCAATTCTGTTTTTAGAGCGTACCACCATAGGAGAGAATTCACAACAGGCAGAATTACAGACGTATGCCTAGTGAGGTTTTCAGCATTTGAAATTCTCTGCCAGTCCCAATTACCAATTTACACTGATCACTGCATTTAAGGTCACTTTGCAGGTAATCGTGTTCAGAGGACTGTGGTATTTCAATACGCTTTGACCTACTTTCTCACTTTCTCACTGAGAAAAGTGCGTAAAACTCTCCTGAGACAGCTGTGTGTGTCTCATGTTCCACCATAAAACGTATCGGGAAGTTTGGTTTAATGTGGCCTTTCCTGGATTGACGGCGTTGTAAATGTTATTGTAGGGCAATCAGAAAGCAAGGTCAACTGGAAGTAACACTATCTCACATTTACAGGCCCCAAAACCCATCGTCCATCATAAATTAAGCGTGAAGACTTTAAGCGGTTGCATAGTGTTCAGTCACTGAAAATAAATCTTGCCCGCTGTGTCTCAAAGTCACTGAGCTTGACAGTGACTTTGAGTGGGCATTAATTGTCACTGGACAGCATGGAAAGCACTGGTTTTGGGGCCAAGCGGAGGGGGAGAGGGGGATGGGGCAAGCGGAGCTTCCTCTAGAGAAGTCACAAAATCTTGACAGTGACTGCTCCCCTTCCAACTTCTTAACTCGATGTTAATCAAGAAGAAACACTTGAGGTGGATGCCCAAGGGGGGGGCCGCGGGCTACTTTACAATTAGTGTCACTTGGAGATAAACAAGGCAAAACTTACACGGCGCCGGTGGAGTCTGGAGGGACGTGCTCATAAAGGTAGATTGAATAATTGTGACAGCAATCTTGACATCCAGAATACACAGGTGAAAATTAGCAGGGGACTCTGCATTTGTTGTGTTCACCGAGCACTTAATATTTACCATGGCGGTGAACTACATTTATGAAGAGGTTTTACTTTCCGCTCAATCGCTAGCTGGAGGTGTCGGTGGGAAGCCTGCACAAGCTGCTCTATTTTTGGCCTCTGACTTCCTGCGAGCAGCTTCGGCTGTTATTTTATTAATATGAAAGCGATACGTATTTAAGCGTCGGCTGCTCGGCTACATTCAGCGGCTAACAAGATTCTCGAGATGCGGGAATAGCGGCAAAAGAAAGGAATAACGCTGCGAGGGACAGCCGCGGCATCCGGTGTCGCCGAAATCCGCCGGCTTTGAGGAGACACCTGAACCCGAAAACTTAATGTCATACATTAGTCAGGCCGCTTGGAACTTTCCATCTCCGGAGAATATGTGAAGAAGCAGAAATCCATCACGCGTAATGATATTGGAGCGTAGCCTGGGGCCCAGCTAGCTCACTGCTTACTCTCATCAGGAGGCATGAAGTATGCGATCACAGCCCTGCTCCTTCAGCAACAGCAAGGCCATGCAGAAAAGGCATTGCGTCTCCCTGCTCCACTTAGTGGAAATTTCATTTTTACTTTTCCGCCTTAACCAGTCTTGTCACTGCTCTCATTTCGTGGTGCTCTTGTCTTCCAGCTGATATCCCTGCTTTTGACCCCTGCTCAGATGCTTTTCACTAAATAACTCATTGCTTACTGACAATTGCTCTTTTTTATTTTCACTGTTGTCTTCATTCTCATGCTACATTCTTATGGTTTGAATTTTTTTTTTCTCAAATGCTGATTGGTCGCAAAAATAAACGTGATCATCGCCAATAAAAAAAACATATATGCATGTTTCTTGACAGTTGTGACACTTTATTATAGATGCATTTGACATCTCATTAATGAAAATGTGTTTTATGAAGTCATCTATTTAACTATTATTTATGTTTGTACTACAATGACATTTGTATTCACAATGATCTCGATGGATTACTTTATATCACTACTTTTAACAACGTAGTGTTGATAGCTTGATAGTTAGCTACTTAGCATCATTATTAATTAAGAATGAGAAGTGAGATTAGTTTGTATCTTGTTGACGCTGATATATTTGCCTTGCTGATGACAATCCCTGTAAGTCCATTTAAAACAATAATCTGTTTATTGACGGCTGTGTAAATATAGAATTCTGTTTGCTGTGCTAAGGGTCTTTGGCATGGTTGTTTTAATTCCAGTTTATAAAGTGTTTTATTCATGTTAATGGATTTTTGGAGGTACCTGTTTTTCATTAGACAATATCGATATACTCAAGAGAAAAATTGCAAGGATACATTGCAATATGTATTCAGTGATAATCATTCCATCACAGCAAAGAGTCCATAGGAGTCTCCTCTATCTGCTGCCTTTATCAGTAACCATAAAGTCAGATACGACATCGATGAAAATCCGGCCGGTCCATCAAAGTGCACAGACATCCAGGCAAATGTCATAGGGTCATGTATTACAGGAACCAATTCACCCAGTAGGGTACCCAGAAAAAGCCCACAAAATCAGTCTGTGATGTAACATCCCATAGACAGCACAGAAAGTAAGGATACCAAATTTGTGCTGAATATCCAGTGGGTTTCCTGTGCTTAGAGGCATATTTGTTTTGTATTCATGCTTGGGGATTTCACTGTGCAGATAGAGTCATCAAATAATGAAATGAAATTAATGGAAGCTATAAAGCATAATGGAGAACCAACACAAAACTATAGAAGTAACTATGGTTAAGATGCAGAAGGGAGGACCAGCTGCAGCAGACACAGCTAGAAAGGGTCAGGGAGACATGACAACGGGGCACTTTGTGTCAGCGTGGATTAAAAGACAGATTTGTGTCTTAGCCAGTCTAATTCCATGTCGAATTATGCAAATCCCCTGAAAAGAATGCGGAGGGTATTTGGCTGAGTTGGCCACTACACCTCAGCTTCTAACTGTGACCTGACTTTTATTTTTTATCTATTCTGTTATTTCACATACATGGCATGAGACACAGTAAACAGGTCCACCCATAGATCTGTTAACACTTAAATACTGTAATTGAAATAAAAATTATTACAGTAACGTGAAATGCAATGTGATGTTTGTTCATTGGAAAATTAAAACTGAATTGAGAATTTTTTGCTAAGAGTACACGGGTAAGTCAAATGTGCAGTACAGAAAGCGTTTTTTATCCCCTAAAACATGAGCCTAGAAAAAATTAATATTACATTTCCCTTTCATTTTTTTATTTCTTGTCTTCAAGTCTCAGAAAAAGCAAAATAGGTTCACAACAACAAAAAAGACCTGTGGTCTACAGCTATTGATCTCCAAGCCAATTTTACATAATAATCAATTATCCCAAATCAAAAGTCATTGCCTGCAACATAAGAAGCAGATAATTTTTTCGTTGTTGCTTTTCATCTTGTGACAGTGATTACTGAGCATTGGTACAAAACAATAAGGAAACCAATCACTGTGACAGCCGTGCTTTACAGGAAGAAATTGCCCATCGTAATCTCCATGCGACAAAGGTTTGTCTAACAAATCAACCTGTTGGCAGCAAGAAGTAGGTGTCGCCACGTTGGTCGATGTAGATGGATGTGTCTGGAGTTTCCAGAATTATACCAGCTCCACAGCCCGTCTGCATTCATTTGGTTTAAGCTGCTTGCTAAAACTATGCAGAATTACATTTACACTGTTGTAAAAAGCAAAGTGTAAGTGGGGCAAAAAGCACTTTAAAAAATATAGCTGTCATGGAGTCAACTGGGCATACAGATGGCTGAGCATCTAGGTACCAAGACCAGATACAACCATCAGAGGTATAGGGACAAGAGCTGTACAGATGTGTTCATAAAAATGGGCCGGGGGGGGGAGGAGGAGGAGTGGTATTTAAGTAGTTTGTCTGTGTGTATACACATAATTCGAAGGTGGGAGGCATAATTCATACAGAGCAGCCAACCTTATCATTAGCCAATGATATGTTTTGAATCAGTGACAGGTGAGGGAGTACTCCAGGGCCCAATCAGCTTTCAGCCTGGGCCAGCTGGCCCCGCTCCTGTATACACCCCTGCACATAAGTATAAAAAGGAGGTGGACAAACCAATGGAAACATCACATTATAAGTGTCACGCTTTAAGGGGCACGGGACGTAAAAAAAAAAAAGGCTGCAGGATGCCAAAATTCAGAGCAAACATGGGATTTAATAGAGGCAGCAACAAATGGGATGACATTACGACGACCGGACTGGGGAAACAAATGGAAATGCAGACTAAATATAATGGACTAATGATAATGATCAGGAACAGCTGCTAAACACGGGGATTCCACACAGGGTTAACAAGGAGGCATGGCACATGGAGGGAGCGGACGATCGGGGCATGACAGGACCCCCCCCCCCCCCAGAAGGACAAGGAGTAAACATGGGGGGCACAAAGGAACTCAAGAGGAATGACGGTGAAACAGGACGGGGATTGAACACATGGGGCAAGGAAGCTAAGGGCAATGGGGAGCAGAGGGGACCCTCGGAGGGCATGAGGTAGGGGACCCGGGGTAAGCAGGACCTTCTGCAAGACCAAAACAGGGGCTGGAGGTAGCAAGGATGCAGGCAAAGGGGGTGGAAGAGATGGCAAGGAGGGAGCTGAGGGGAGAGCCACGGGCGAGGGACCCGTAGGCTGTTGAGGGCACACTGGTGGTCGGGCCACAGCTGGCTGACAAGATGCCCAGGATGAGGCCTAGGCTAACCGACTAGCCGGAGCCTGGGGGAGGAAGGGGGACTCCAGGAGCCTACCCAGGCGTCGGTGCCCCCTCCCTTTCTGTGAGGCTGAAAGGTGTCAGCCTGGCTGTGAAACACAGCGATGATGTGCCGGTGGTTGGGGTGACCCCCTGGAGGGGTCCACAGGCATGGTCAGGGTGATCCCCGAGGGGTCCCATTCCAGCTCCTCCTCCGGCTCCATTGTGGAGGAAGGGGCGAGGTCAGGTCATTAGGGACCACCTCGGGGACTGAGACTGAGGCCGAGGGAGCAGGGACCGAGGACACTGAGTTTGAGGGAGCAGGGACTGGGCAGACTGAGGGAGCTGGAACTGGATACACTGAGGCCGCATGGGGTGGCGCCTCAGCTGCCGGGGTTGTATCCTCGGCTGTTGGGGTGAGACCCTTGTGGGGTGGCGTGTCGGCCAGCGGGACTGGAGCTGATGGGTGTGGCACAGGCGAAGACAGGTCCGGGGTGTGGGTGGAGCCAGGGCCGGGACGTCGGGCATAAGTGGAGGTCGGGCGCAGCAGCCAAAGCCGGAGGACCTGGAGCTACGGAAGCCGGGACCTCAGGTGGCGTGGCTGCGGATGCCACAGGAGCCTGGGGGACATCGCAGGGACCACAGGGGCTTTGGGGGCCCCCCCAATAGCCTCACGGGGCACAGGAGTCACAGGGACCTGAGCGGGGAGCACAGGAGTCACAGGGAGCACAGGAGTCACGGAAACCACTGGGGGCTGCACAGGTAACTGGGCAGGAGGCACAGGAATCTCGGGAGTGAGAACAGGAACCTGGGAGGGTGCTGCAGCAATCGCTGACTCCAGGCCAACAGGGGGCACTGCAGCAACTGCCGACTCCAGGCTAACAGGGGGTGCCGCAGCAAATTAAACCACAGGCATCGCTGGGGGCAACAGCAGGAGAGGCACAGGCACCTCTGGGGGCACAGCAGGAGGCACAGGAGCCTCTGGGGGCACAGCAGGAGGCAAGGGAACCACTGGGTGCACAGCGGGAGCAGGAGGCAAGGGAACCACTGGATGCACAGCGGGAGCAGGAGGCAAGGGAACCACTGGATGCACAACGGGAGCAGGAGGCAAGGGAACCACTGGATGCGCAGCCACAGACACGGGAACCACTGAGTGCGCAGCCACAGATACGGAAGCCACTGGATGTGTAGCCGCAGACACGGGAGCCATAGGAGAAGCAGCCGCAGACACAGGAGCCATAGGGGAAGCAGCTGCAGACACGAGAACCACTGGGTGCACAGCCGCACACACGGGAACCACTGGGTGCACAGCCGCAGACAGGGGAACCACTGGGTGCACAGCCGCAGATATGGGAACCACTGGGTGCACAGCCGCAGACACGGGAATCACTGGGTGCACAGCCGCAGGCACCGGGACCACAGGGGAAGTAACTGCAGGCACAGGGGCCACTGGGGAAGCAGTTGCAAACACGAGAGCCACTGGGGAAGCAGCTGAAGCAGGAGGCACAGGAGGCGCAGGAATGACCTCGGGCCGTGTAGCAGCTGCTGCAAGCACAGGCGACTCAGCACCAGCAGGGGGTGGCGCAGGGATCTCTGGGGCTAACAAAGCAGGAGGCAGCGCTGCTGGGACCTTGGGCAATGAAGCGGGACCTGCAGGGGCGCCATAGGTACCGCCACCACAGGTACCTTGGGGGGCGCTGCAGGTGCCACAGGGATTTAATAGTGTCTGTGTTGTTCCCCATGGTGCGTTGATGTTGTTGTTTTTGTCTCCCCAGGTTCCGTTGTGTCATCGGTCCTCGTTTCTTTGCTCACCTTAGGCGTCCCAAGTGAAAGCCGTTGTCATTAGTGCATTGTAATTAGTCCGTGTTTCCGTTTGTTTCCCCAGTCTGGTCATTGTAAT
>JABFEA020000017.1:2823981-2839201 GCA_019775915.2 Cyphomyrus plagiostoma | reverse complement strand
TTGCTTCCGGGATAGGCTCCGGACCCCCCGCGACCCAGTGGGATAAGCGGTTTGGAAAATGGATGGATGGATGGACTGTGGAACAGCCTTGGCAGCTGGACTGAAGAAATTGTATAAATCTGGAAATTTTAATTAAAGATGCATGTATATTCTAGTATAGCCTATGCATCCTTTTGTTGCACTATGGAAGAGTATGAGGTAGGGCTGGACAGTTGATTGATTTTTAATTTCGATTAAGATTTTGACATCCCAAGGTTATCAAAGAAAAATAACCGAGATAAAACAATGAGTGATGTGTTAAAAAAAAAAGTTATGTCAGTAAAAATCACAAAGGAATTGTGATTTTTGTCATAATTGACCCGCCCTGGTATGAGTGTTGCCACATTTTCCTTCTATAGTGAAACTAAATTCATGTAATAAATAATAATCTGGAGACTTAGTAGCTGGCCAGGCACTGCAAACATCAAGCAGATATTTTAAAAATCGATGCAGTCCATTTATTTCAGCATTCCACCTGTATTCAAAAAGGATGAAGGTCACTTATAAAGTATAAATAATGTGTCTACCTATTTGACAGCTTATTGTAAATATTCAATACAAAATAGTCGTCCTAACCCTGGTTTTGTAACACTAATATGATTGTATGTACTCTCCTCCGCCGTCTCTGTCAGTGGTCTGTTATATAGTTTGGACATTATCCCAAGTAAAAGTAAGCAATTACATTTGTACATTCCGTCAGGATAACTGTACCATCTGTCACCCTTGAGGAAACAGGGACGGGTGGCACTGGGTAATAATTTTATAAAGTAAAGGATTTACACTAAAACAGCACTTTGTCAGGAGCCCACATTCTACCTGCATTATGTGGCTCTGGTTGTGGCTCTGGTTGAACACACAACACGTCACAGCACACTGAGGGAGGGGCTCCTTAATAAAGTGCTCCCCCTCCACCCAAGAAATGAGCTGAAAGCCGCTCGTGGAAGGTCACTCATTGTTGACACATAATGGATTTTTCCTAAAATATCTAATCCAGCAGTGAGTGAACTCCACCCCCCATGCCACAAAGCCAACTCCCCACCACTGAACAATTGAGACAATTTGTTTTCTCTTTATAAAAGTTCGATGCAAGCTCTGGGGAATCGAAGGTTGATTAATTCAGTGGCCTAAAATTTATTAACAGCTGTTAAAGAATATCCTGTCACAGCAGTCTCCTTTGTATGGTTAATGTGGTTATTACAAGAATAAAAGCCAGTGGAATGCCACCTTTCAGAGTAACAATGGTGCCATGGTTTAAGACTGGAATATTTTAGTGAGTTATTGTCTCTCATAATATCCAGAGTGAAGCGACTACATTGTTCTTTGATCTGCTCCTTAACGGATGGGGAACTGCAAGGACATAAAGATAATTGTTCAGGTGTCCAGCAAAATTTTGGGAAAGATGAAAACAACAGTAAAGAAAAATATGAGAGGTAGTTTATGTTTAATTTCACAGCAAATGACAGCTTTTTAATGCTTTGAATTATGTTACCGTTTGATCTCGATATCTGCGCGACCTGGTTTGTGGTGTGTTTGAGTAACCAGTGAAGAACACGCTAAGGAAAACATACTAATCATTTCTCTTCTCAATTAGCCAATTCTTACTATCAGCAGAATCCTCATTACAACAACCTTGCCATAATTGTGGTGCGTATCTGGCCCCTGGCCTCGACGCTGAAAATAAGTGCAAAACCATTTTAAACGGGAAAAAAGAGAATAGCGTATCACCCATAGTACTACTGCTGTTACCCATCTATGCATCCGTCCATCCATCCATCCATCCATCCAGTACAGAGTGGTGGAAATAATAATATATAATAAATGGAAATATAATAATAATAATAATAATATAGTAGTAGTAGTAGTAGTAGTATAATGGCATGAGTTGAATGAGTATAGCAGTGAGTATTTGATGAAATGCTGAATGATGTCAGAAGGGAACGATTTCCATGCTACAGGTCAGGTCTGGGTAGAAAGCCCACACAATTCAAGACTATGTGCAGGAAGCCAGCATATTTACTGCAGACACTCATCCAGTTTATATCATCCACGATGATATGTTTGCTTTCCAAGACAACCCCAGGGGTGGGGGGGGCTGTGAATATGTGCTTAGCCTACCAACATGTGACATGGTCTCAGGCGAGCGGCCTGAGGTGTTTTCCCATACGGGTGCCTGCACTAAGTGGCCATCGGCAGGGGTCCCTGTCACTGGCTGAGGAGTCCACACCACATGCACTAAATCGCACGACTAGGGCCAGATCTTTGCATTTTAGCCCTGCATTGATTTCCTACTACCAGGGTATGACATAGATCAATTAACAAATGCTGTCCTGTGACAACAAGAGCAGAAACACCCATCCACTGAAAAGATAAACAGGTACTGGTCAGGACGAGCGAGCTCCGGAAGGTGCAGGGCCCATCGCTAAGGTGAATAGCTACATAGGAACTATCCTAAAATGAACGGGATTACAGCCTTGTTGAAACAGTGATTTTAGCCTCGCTGGGTGAGGATAAGCTTCAGCATCATCTGAAGTTAATATGTGGTTATGCGACATGAATGGATACAATTATATTATAATGAAACAATTAAAAGAGCATGATGTCTCTGTTTGTAGCTATGCTGGCATTTTTATGTGACGTGCAGTTTGATAACTAATTTGTAGTTACGACTCTAAATATCGGGTCTAAATATTCTTTTCATAAACATACTGTGTATAGCATATAATACAGTCCCCCGGAACACACAGTGCATATTTAGTGACATTTGTATCCAGCGATATCCCAAGTTTAAATTCAAAACAGAATTTAAGCAGGAAAATGAAAAACTTTTGCAAATGCTGGACACGTTAATGAAAGAGGAGGCATTTTCTTTAAGTGGGGAATAGGAGACAAACAGGTTTGGATCAAATATTAGCTTGAAAATGAGGGGTATGTACTAAGCTGAGAACAGTACATAACAGAGATAAATCGTGTGACGGCCATTAACTGTGTTTGTCCGTTTGATGAATGCTATTCTGCTCTGCCAGCTAAGGGCACAGTGACTAATTCTGTCGCAAAATGTTATTAGATTGTGAAGGACTTGCAGGTTATTTAAATGAAAATGAGGGCTAGTTAATAATACATAAGGGTTTATGCAGGGTGTTGTTTAGCAAAGCGTTAAAAAGCAGCAGATTTTGTTCTCATATGTGATAAATTACGGGACTCGCAGGTGTGTTTTCCATGACATGCGAGAGGCCCGGAGGCGTAAAGGAAACACATTTTACTGATGAGATCTGCTAACTTTTAGCAGTTTTTTTCTCTATTTCAGACGTTTATGGTAATGCTTACAAATTATTATATATATATATACTGTATATGTATATATATATTTCTTTTTAATAATTATCATTAGGAAATAACCGGTTTTAACCTGTAAAAGAAACTATTAAAAACTATATATGAATCTAAACTGCATATATAAATAGAGCACAAAACAAGGGAAACACCTCATGAAAACCAGCTAATTCACATTATTAAACGCAGTCATATTATAAATAAATTTTGTCATATTATACTTAGGGTATTCATGAGGTATGACAATTAGAACTTGTATATGAGAGTTTTCTCAGTGAGACGGGGGACATATCTTTGTAATTATGGAGCTGCTATGATGCCTGAATTGGTTTATTGATTACAAAACCAAAAAAATGTATGAATGTGTCTCAAAAATCACAATAACCTGTTCCAAACATGGACAAGCTACACCAGCAAAGATGAATAAGGATATACCAGGATAAACAACACGAAATCCCAGCCTGAAACATTACCACAGAGTAGAATCAGCTTGTCTTTGACCCAGTGAACAAACAAAGCACGTGTTGAAATTCATTAAGGTAGAATTTATGCCAAGGCTGCAGTTGGATAAGCATTTGTATCCAAGGCCAGCGATTGGAGTCACAAAACCTAGTGTAAGACCAGAAAACGTGAAACCATGGGCAATGGGAAAAAGTAATATGAACTGGCTAGTCATGATTCACCTTTAGACCTATATCCAGATTAGTTTACGTCTGGATAAAGCCAATATGCCTTTAACACACTCCTGTTATGAGCGATCTTGTGTGAGTCATTAAGTACAGTAATTGTTCTGTATGGCCTTGTAAGGCCATATAAAGTCGTCAGGCAGGACCAGCTATGCCCTCTCATGAAAGCAGTGCTCACTCACCATGTCCTCATTTCCCAAAAAGATATTGTCTGTGTCCTTACTGGTAAGGAAATTTGACCAGTTTTATGGACATCAGGACAATGTCACATAGCTGCCAGTTGTAAACATCACTGCAACTATGGGAAGTTTTGGAGTGGAAAGTAAACTGTAATACCTCCATCCCTACCTAATCTGGAAGCTTTCCTTCTAGAACAGGGATGTCAAACTCCAGCCCTGGGGGGCCAGAGCCCTACACGTTTTTGAGTTTCCCCTCATTTAACACACCTGATTCACATCCTTGTGCTAATCACCACACAACTCTTGAGCTGAATCATTTATGGTGAAACAGGGAAAGAACTAAGCTATGCAGGGCTCCGGCCCCCCAGGACTGGAGATTGACACCCCTGTTCTAGAACATGGGCAGGCATCCTATCCAGAAAAGGCTATTGTGTATGCAGGTTTTCACTGCAACTCCCTAATTAGATTACTATAATTAGCGGACCGATTAGCTGAAGAGTCCTCACACCAGGGTTCTTGTTCCAGAAGAACGTTTCAAGTTTCCTCTACACACAGATTATCTTAATCACTGAAATTGTTCTGAGGGCAAAAGGCGGCCCTAGACCTTAAATTATGCTCTCTGAGGTGTTCCTGATATATATTTAGCAAAATCACGCATTTGTGAAATTATGAAATTTTAATAATCATTTTTATCTATCCAGAGTTTTATACCAGATACTTTTGAAAAGGAAACATTCCAGATATATGTTCTTTTTTATGGCAATTTTGAAAAACAAAGAAATAGTGACTGCATTGTGTCATAACCTGCTTGTTCGCTCCTCCTGTGTGCCACGCCCACCTCATGTTATTTCTCGATTGTTCTCACCTGTTTCCTGTTGTTTTCGGCTTGTCCTGTGTATTTAGTCCGCGTCTGAGTTAGTTCCCCCAGATCAGTCATTGATGTTTGTGGATGTCCGTCGCTGTGTGCTGCCTGTTTCTTGGAATAAACCCCCTTTGCCTGCATTCCTGGATCCACTCGCCTGCTTCCCCCGCTTGTCTGCACGCTGACTCATAACACATTGTCCCAGGGACATTAGTTTAATGTTTTGAGTATGGTATGGGCAGTATGCATGTTACGCATGTCCAACTTACAAACAGCTTGTACTTACAAATGGACTGCCATAAGGGCTATTATATTACAAATATAAATGGCTTAAATGCAATGGCTTGTAACCAACACACACACACAGCATTACTTGGTGATGCTTGTGAGAACATTGTGTGGCTTTAGCGGTTGGTTGGCTTGACCAACAGTACCAGACAATGTTGCTTTTAGTATTACTGTTTTATTATTTTCCTAACTTAGCTACAATTTTGATGTAAAGTCAGAGAATGCAAATGGTTCGTAGTCTGGTGCCTGCCATTAATAGTCAATTTTAGTCCATTGTTGTTCTAAATTGTAAATGTTCTGACCTCTGATACTGTTAAAAACATTTTTGTAAAATAGAACAAATTGGAAAGTGCCGATTTTCATTTATCTCCATGGTAAACCTGATTCTCTCACATGTGCAGTGAGAGGATCCTGCTGGATAATGTCCCATCCTTCAGGGTGTCCATGACCGGCTTCAGTTCTGCCATGAGCAGATGCCCATGACCGCCTAATACCATAAAAAGTCCTTCACAGAACACACACTGCTGATCACAGGTAATGCTAAAGGCTGACTACCACCTTAAATAGTCCTTCACAGAACACACACTGCTGATCACAGGTAATGCTAAAGGCTGACTAATACCATAAAAAGTCCTTCACAGAACACACACTACCGATCACAGGTAATCCTAAAAGATGACTAATCCCGTAAAAAGTTATTCGCAGAACACACACTGCCGATGACAGGTAATGTTAAAAGCTTACTAATCCCATAAAAAGTCCTTAACAGAACACACACTGCCAATGACAGGTAATGCTAAAAGATAATACCATAAAACGTCCTTCACAGAGCACACACTGCCGATGACAGGTAATGTTAAAAGCTTACTAATCCCATAAAACGTCCTTCACAGAACACACACTGCCAATGACAGGTAATGCTCAAAGATAATACCGTAAAAAGTCCTTCACAGAACACACACTGCCGATCACAAGTAATGGTAAAAGCTGACTAATACCGTAAAAAGTCCTTCACAGAACACAAACTGCCGATGACAGACTCTACCACATAGGGTTCACTCAAAATAATACAGGACTACACTGTCTAGCCTCGGCAGATGATTATTTACATGCCCTCTGACCTGGCCATATGTTCAAACATTTTGTTCGGAGGCCTACAGACTACTGGAGATCCACAGCATGGGAGTATATTGTGTCTTATTATTGCATTACTTGGCGGCATTTCCGCACGACAAACTCCGAAACATCGCTAAGTCACCACATTAAAATCACAGACCATCCGTAAAAAAAGCCATTATTGCTCAACTGGAAAGTCAAGAAAAAAATATCAAGGGCTTAATTTGCTAATTGGTCACAGTAACTTAGAAAAACTTCTTGAATTATGATAAATCTGTGATACTTGGTTTAAATTTTTACAAAACAACCATTGGCAGTTCTTCACTTTGTTTATAACATCAGAATAATGTAGGCTATGGACCCCTCACAACCCTGAAGAGGACAAGCGGGTAAAGAAAGTGGATGGATGGATGGATTGATGGATGGATGGATTGATGGATGGATTGATGGATGGATGGATGGATCGATGAATTAAATCAGCATAGCAGGCTTATCATCCATAGATTCCCAGTTTATGTTTGCAGAGGGAAAACACATGAACAAGGAATTTCCTTTACATTCCTCCACTGTTGCATAATGAATGTTTAAGATGTTTAAGTGCGTGGCCACAGGAGGTAAACTACAAGCTGGATTCGGGCTAATCGCTCACATTACTGACTACTGTACCTATAAATCCTGCTCTTAATGGAACTGAACTCACCACTATTGGACAGTCCATTATCACTTTGTTAGGGTTTAAATAGGATAGAATCGCTTGTTTAAAATGGTTAGAAATACAGCTTCATCCCACCCACGTGCCCATGATGATGTCTGCAGAAACAGTCCAGATCAAACATTGGAGCATGTCTCAAAAAAGAAAGGAACCAGAAAGTGTTTACACATTTCATACATTGGTTATATTTGCACAAATAACATTCTTTTAATGTATTTAATATATTGCAAGCATTATTATTGAACACCAACAGATTACAAAACTTGAGACCCTCTTAGGCATTATTAAATTCTTTACAGAGGAAAGGAAAGTCAAAGATAAGTATTTATACTTGTATATGTATATGTGTAATTTATACTTTTTTGTACGTCACAAAATAACATAATGTTCCCACACAGTGACAGGTAAATGTCCCAAAAACAGCCTTCAATGCTGACTTAGAAATTGCATTCTTGCCACAGTGTCTGTAACGTTATTTAATGTCTAAATAAATTCCATTTCTTCAGACAGAATTCCAGGTGTGTTTGTAATACAATATCTGACTGGAATAAAGGAACAATTTACATCAATGTTAATTATCAGTGTCTGTTGGAGTCCTGCAGAAATCTTATTAGTGAATCAGCAGTACCTGCAGTGTCTTGTTGAGAAATGAAACATCACCTGGTGTATTAAATGAAGCATAACCATATCTTCCCAGCTTCAGTCAAACTGCTTAATCATATAGAATTTATCATTGTAGAAATGGTTTTATATTTGTATTTATCCAGTCTGGTATTTGGATATAGACATGCTCATATATATGTGTAGTGTTTGTACATAAGGAAGACGAGTAAGGGGTGATGTACTAATATTTATAATTAGTTTTATTGTAGAATCCATCTTTTATGCTATTTTTCAAGTTGAGGGTTATGTTGATGAGGAGCCGGGATCCTATCCCAGAATGCACTGGGCACAAGATATGCTCAGCACAGGAAATCTACATAATTACTGGAATGTTCTTATATTCTCTTGTGATACAACGGAAAATATACTATCTCTGGTTTTTGGAAGGAGGTGCGATGCTCATGGTTACAGTAGCCTTTTTCCTTGCCCATCCGTCATTAGATATTGAGAGAAGATGAGAATCGGCTTTGAAAAGGATGATTTTTACGGAAGGCCCTTCAGGAAGGAGAAGGCCACAATATTATTAACTCGGCCCATCTGAAGCACATAAAGGTCCCATGCAGGCTTATGGTCATGTAATATTTAAATACAATAAGTAGCTAAATAAATATTTAGTAAGAACAAAGCGATACCACTTGGCTAAAAGACAGGGTAAAGGAGTATACACAGTAGTGCAAATATTTTAACAATGCGTGAGTCTGCATTTGTTAGTGGGTTTGCTTCTAAGAAAGTAATTAATTGCTGTGCGACTCAAAAGAGGTCCCTGTTGCCCAGTTGCAGTATATCGTATTCTTTTAATTACTGCTCTTCCAGTATTTGTTTCCCGTCTCAAGGCACCCATTAATGTACTGGCAAAATGTACAGAATAAATGGATTTCTGCGCAGCTGTGATGTAATGCCTGCATTTTCCGTATGAAGCAGTAAGCATTGGTATATATCTTAATATGATGTATTACCTCCCAGCTGCGCTTTTTGGGCGGGTTAATGGTAAATGAGACGGCAGGTGGGATAAGCGATGGAGGTTTGGCGCCGTGCTGTTTTCCCTTCGACGCTGTGAGTCTGCTGAAGGCCACAACTGAATCAAATGAACTAGGATCCAAGAATTTATCATTGAAGTTTTCAATAAAAAAGCCTTCAAAATTCAAAACTGAATACTGTTGTCCAGGCTCAGGTCAGGAGTGTTCTTTTCGAGTTGGGTTAGGTAGTTGCTAGTGGTGCACGGTTCTGTGGGCTCTTGCCTCTGTTCCTGTGGTCGTATAGCCACTGGTTCGAGTCCTATGTCTAGCTGTGTAGCTACATGTCCACTGGGCCCTTCAGCAACACCCTTAACCCCCTGGAAACTCTGTGCAACTGGACAGTTGGCTTGACAGTTGGCTGGACAGTTGGCTGGACAGTTGGCTGACCCTGTGCGCCCAACCCAAGCTCTGCTCTTTCCTCTATGTTTGTGTCTCGAATGGTGAGCAGGATGGGATGCGTTGCGGAGTTTCTGCACTTGTGCAAACGAAGCTTAGTTTAATTTAAATGCTACGATCAGGTAGGCTGAGGAATCTGATAAATTTTCTACACGCATCACCTTACTGAATATTGTTAGTGATCACAACTGAAAATGTACATAAATCAGATGCTAAAAAGCAGTTTCCGGTCTTTCTTCTCTGGTAGTCAGCAGCAGTAAAATATCCTCATGTAGAGATGCATAGGTAACATCTTATTTAAGCCCATGTTTTTAGTCATTCATAAGCACATTCATAACAAACAATAATGCATTCATAAAGCATTATAAATATGGGTATTGATATTCTTCAAAAGGCATAACAGAAGATAATGTAACTGAAACATCTTAGTTCTGCTGTAAGCGGATTGGTTGGTTCCCCATCCTCTAGTTGCTTGGTCCAACCTCCTCCACAATCTGATTGGTTCGCTCTTTGAACCAATCATTTTTCATTCTGCCCTCAGAACATTTTTGTGTAAGTATAGCTCCCATGAGTGCTTTGCTCCCAGTGCTGCCGGAGAGCCTCCAGTTCTCCCAGCAAACCATGTCCATGAGAATTCATTAGAACATGAATGGACATTTTTCTTCAATAAAAATATATTTTACAGTTAAATTGACATACTGTATAACAGTGGTACCTTTTAGATCTCATTCAGGGCAGGGTGCTGATGTCCCAAATATAACTTAATTAACTAATATTAGATTTACAAGTAAACACAAAGCAGACAGGAATGTTACCTAAGCACTTGCCTGAATTTAGAACAGTTCTTCCTACAGCAGAACAATAAGTCATAAAGAAAGTACAATATAGTGGTACACCTCCACTATCTCTCTCATTAGCTATGGACGTGGATCTCCATGACACTGCTTGTTCATGCTTATCAAAAAATGAAACCAGCCTCATGATTTTCTTGTCCAAAAGTGACATCCCTCCAGTGCAGCAGTGGTGTGTGGCTCAGTGGCTTGTTGTACTGTGTCTGTGCTTAGAATGTTGTTGGTTCAAATCCTAAGGCTCTCCCCTTTGAGTCCCTAAGCCCTTAATTTTCAATTGTTCTTGGGACTCAAATGTGCTAGTTAACACTTCTTCTCTGGTTTGTTCAACAGAGATGTGGGGGGAGAAAGTAACCAGGTCTGAATAACTGGTTAGTCTTTGTTAATTCTGCCATTTCCACTAGCCAGCAGAAATAGCAGGCACGATTGTTAATTTGATCTTTATCCCTCAAAACTTCAAGGCCATTTTTATTAAAACTTATGCATAAGGTCAATTTATTCAGTGGATCAGATGCTATTGAGCACCTTGTCATTGAAGCGCCCGGGAGCCACACAGTCCCTGAATGGCTGTGTGTTTAAAGCCAACACAGGAGCAACTGCCAAGACTTGATAGAGCTGTACTGAATGCTTATTGGCATTTAAGCCAATCCCTCGTGTACTTAATGTCTCTGAGGATGCTGAAAAGCAGCAACACCTTACAAAGGAGGGAAGCAGGTAATCCCCCAAAGGCCTGACAGGCTTAATACACTTAAAAGGCCCCCTTTATCACTTCTTTCTTGTAAAGTAAATACAATAGATGTGTTTTGCTATTATGTATTTTATCTGTTATACAAATTATTTACAATATGTCTACGGAGATTGTCTAAGACGGTTTTTCCCAATTTCGTCCTTGGGGACCCACAGATAGTTCCTCCCACAAAAACTTGGACTGTCTGTGGGTCCTAGAGGACCGGACTAGGAAACATTGTTCTAATAAGTGCATTTAAGTTTTGTCGAAATGTATGCTGCATTAAATCTATCAGTAAATCTATCTGCTATCCCTGCACTGATAACACAGATAGTGCAGGACATGTAGTTCTCACATAATAAATAAACTGTGAATGACATTATGTAAATAGCCAATCGAAACTTGGGCACATTACATACAGGCATCAGCAAACTAGCATACTGCCAAGACAAGTCACCTGCCTTTGAGGAACCGTGACATGATGCTGGATCATTTCAGTTCAGAAGGCTGGGTAGGATGGAAAGGTGACCTTTTGGGTAAGTGTACAACTAAGGCCCATGGCATTGTGGGCCGACGCTGTCACCCAAAGTGACGCACGAAGCAGGGTTAGAATGTCCCGGATTGAATTGGCGGTTGAGGGCCTTGGTCAGGGGCCCAATGCTGATATCACACTGCTGACACTGGGATTGGAACCACCGACTTTTCTCACATAGCCAAACAATGCTTCAGAACAGGGAAGTTTAACTGGCGTGATGATGATGGGACCTTGGAGCCAATCACAGGTAGCATAAGGCACACGGCAGGGGTGCACCCTGCTCGGGATGCCAGTCCATCACACGCACATATACAATCAGACCCTAAGGGTGATTTAGAGGTGACAATTAGCCGAGGAGAGCAGGGTTCCTGAAGGAAACCCACACGGTACTGGAAGCACATGCAGACCTTACACACAAGGAGGGGAGAGGGGATGAGAACCAAAGCCTTGCAGATGGGGGCAAAACCACTAGTGACCACGCGGCCCCCGTGTATCCGGCACTAAACATCATACGATTATGGCCGCAAGTGATGGAAAGCGGATGCAAAATCAGCATCCTCTACCTGATAAATGTCCCGTATGAATGACACACCCATAACTCACCTTCAAAGTGCTCCGTAACCTGCATGAGAAATTGGAATTAGCAAATGCCCCCCATCCCCCCCCCCAAAAAAAAGGAGCGTATAAAAACCAGTGACAGATGGAATTACAGGACCCCAGCATTTGAAATCTTCTGAGGCTATGGCCTGTCATAAAATTTATAGCTAGTGTTCTGGGTCAAAGGAAGTTCTTGGATTTGAAGCTGCCAAATTCACCGTGGCAGAGATTTGCAGGAATTTGCAGAGATTTGTGATTAAGATTTCAGGTTAAGGTTAAGGTTTGTACTTATGTTTTGAAAAGTAATGCAATCATTTAAAATGAAATATTTTTGGCAATATTTTCTCACCTTTATTTATTAGTTGTATTACTCCTGTATTTGTTTTTACATGAGAGATACAAGAACTAATAAATAATTATTTTTAATTTGAAGGACTTTTCTTTTACTAATGAATATATTTCTGCTGGTGAATTTGGTGAAGCAGTTGTGGTTGTTTGTGCGATAAGTGGAGTTTGGAGACACCGTTTCGGTGCCCAGTGGAGTTTGAAGACACCGTTTCGGTGCCCAGTGGAGTTTGAAGACACCGTTTCAGTGAACCTAGCGGAGTTTGGAGACACCGTTTCAGTGAACCCAGCAGGTTGCCGTTGCTCTTTGGCAGCACTAATTAGGTTTCCCTCTGTTCTTGGCCACAGCAGAGCAACACAGCGCTTATAGTTATAAAATTATCCAGACCATAAAAAGCATTTTTAAAAAGCATGCCAAAGTCGGCAAAAAACAATGATTTGCTTTTTAAAAGCAAACATTAAACAAACATAAAATTAATTGTGTAGGCTAGAACATGGAACCAATTTATCTTAAACATATGCATTTTGTGACTATTACATGAGTCTGTCATGAGAATTTACCAAATCAGGAAATATATACAGTTAAGTAATATTTCTAAGAATCTTCAAGATGTTTAAAATTCAACACTGATATTACTATGCAGGTAATGGATTTGAATGATGATACAGAAAGAAAATTCTGCTGAAACTATAACTGATTCCCCCAGAGAATGCTGAGTGGCTCTCCTAGGGCTTAAGGACATACACGCTTCCGCCACGTTTTGGTGCAATTTTATAACATTATTCAACGACAGATTTGAAAATGCAGAAATATGAGGTTCAAAAGCAAGGAATGTAACATTCCCCGCTTTATAAATTATGAAAAGCTTGCAGGAAATTCGTTTCTTGAATTGAGTGAAGCGCACTTACACAGTTCTTTCAAATTACAATTTCACAAGACCTTTGCCATACGGATGACGGATACGATTTCCACTCATCATGCTCAGTGTGAAAGCCCTGAATAGGAAACAGGATTTGGAGGGCATCAGGGAACAGGGATAAACGTGTGACCGTGTGCAAACAGTGGTCTTGTCTCACCCTGGTTTCCGAGAAATAATTTAAAAAAAGAAAGCAGCTCATTCTTTATATTTGAATTTGACACAAAATCCACGAAACATTGATTTATCATCTGAATACTTGAAATTGCGGCACAGTGGCTTAGTGATTCAACATTGTGTCCTCACATGTTTCCATAGTTTGCATGTTCCATGCTCACTTTTCCTCATGTTCTCCCAATGTTCTCCTTATGCTCTCCCCATGCTCTCTTTCCCCATCTTCTCGCAATGTTCTCCTTATGCTCTCCCCATGCTCTCTTTTACTCATGTTCTCCCAATGTTCTCCTTATGCTCTCCCCATGCTCTCTTTCCCCATGTTCTCCCCATGCTCTCTTTCCCCATCTTCTCACAATGTTCTCCTTATGCTCCACCCATGCTCTTTCCCCATGTTCTCCTTATGCTCTCCCCATGTTCTCCTTATGCTCTCCCCATGTTCTCCTTATGCTCTCCCCATGTTCTCCACATGCTCTCTTTTCCACATGTTCCCCTTACGTTCTTCCCATATTCTCCCCATGTTATCCTCACATTCTCCCCATGATCTACCCAGGTTCCCCCCATGTTTGTCCCATGTTCCATCTGCTTCATCTAGTTTCCTCATGCAATCCAAAGACATGCAGTTAATCAGTGTTTCTAAATGAGCATGTGTATACTGATATACCACTTTTAATTTTCTGTTTTCCCCTGTCCTTATGCAGAGATACAATTACCTGAAACATTTCATATTGCTATAACATTTTTTACTTGAAAAAGATGGGAAAACACAATATTTAAACATGAAGGTAACCCATTTTACCTGTAATAGAATTCCGATTTGAAGTCGTGACCTCACAATGATTTTCCAGCTGCTTTTTTTCCGTTCCAGCCCTGCATGTCATAGCAAATTAACCAAAGTTGAACAAAAATGCATCATCCTGTATGAGCCACGTGCATCGTATGAATGGGAAGAAATGCGGAAGAGCTGGAGAGACAGGAGTGCAGTTAGCTGCAGACCGCTCAGCGCAGTTGGCAGAGCCGGAGAGACAGGAGTGCAGTTAGCTGCAGACCGCTCAGCGCAGCTGGCAGAGCCGGAGAGACAGGAGTGCAGTTAGCTGCAGACCGCTCAGCGCAGTTGGCAGAGCCGGAGAGACAGGAGTGCAGTTAGCTGCAGACCGCTCAGCGCAGTTGGCAGAGCTTAAGTAAACCTTTCTGGAACGTTTATAGGTAACAAAGGAAATAGGGGCAAAAAAGGGGAGAACAGCCCTAAAAGTCATACAAAGTCAGAATTTCTGAATATCAATAAAGAGCCATGAGTCTTGCTTCTGGAGTAGCATGGTATTACATGTTAGTGATTTTGTGCAAATATGTAATGTAAGGCTTTTTTACATAAATATGTTTATAAATACATCAATTTTCACCCTGTGACCTTCAATATGACAAGCAGTTACAGAAGATGGATGAATGGATGGTGATCTAAAATCACAATTTTGCTTTATATGTGTTAGTTATACCATCTGTCCATTTACCAACCACTTATCCTTGTCAGCATTGTGGGGGGGTCAGGCTGTACAGGGCTGGGTTACACCCTGGACAGGATGCCAGTCCATCACAGGGCACTAGGATGGGGTACACCCTGGGTGAGATGCCAGTCCATCATAGGGCACGGGGCTGGGGTACACCCTGGATGAGATGCCAGTCCATCATAGGGCACAGGGCTGGGGTACACCCTGGACGGGATGCCAGTCCATCACAGGGCACTAGGATGGGGTACACCCTGGGTGAGATGCCAGTCCATCATAGGGCACGGGGCT
>JABFEA020000017.1:2791093-2806638 GCA_019775915.2 Cyphomyrus plagiostoma | reverse complement strand
GCTAGATTTTAATATTGTAAAAAAATAACATGACATGCTTGATGTATACATGCTGTTCACATGGGTGTCCTCCCAGAATGAATGGTTTAGGTGCTGTACCTTTAAATTGCTGGTTGTGTTTGACTGTGGCTCCTGCAGCAGACTGGCATTCCTTGCTGGATTTCCTTGGCCTTATGCTTTCCGAATCCAGGGCCAATCCTGGTGGCTATGGGCACAAGGCAGGGAACAACCCAGGATAGGGTGCTAGCCCATCACAGGGCACAGTCACACACACCAGTAACTCACACACCACTCACACACCAGTCACTCACACACCAGTCACTCACACACCGGTCACTCACACACCACTCACTCACACACCACTCACTCACACACCACTCTCTCATGCACATCTATGGTAACTCCAGTCAGCTTCAGCATGTTTTCATACTGTGGGGGGAACAACCGGATCACCGTGAGGAAACCCCACAGCGGCATGGAGAGAGAACCTGTAATGGAGAGAGAACCTATAAACTCCACACACATGGAACCTAGGCATGGGACACAGATCCCAGAATTGTGAGGCTACAGTGCTGTTCTTGTGGGGGGGGGGGGGGTCAGATCCCATAGGTGTGAGGCTACAGTGCTGTTCTTGTGGGGGGGTTCAGATCCCATGCCTGTGATCACAAGGTCGCTGGTTTGCATCTGATGGACAAACATATACTGCAACTGGGCTCCTGGACCCCAGGGGCTGCTACACTCCAGCGCCCCCTCTGCTGTCTCTAACCTGTCTGTGTTTCTGTGTGTCTCTATCATGGGGAAGACAATTTCCCCTTGGAGATGAATAAACTTGATTGCATTATGGTTTTAATTCTAACATTAAAACGTCACGCACACACTTGCCGATTGCAGCAGCCGTTGCCCCGGTGCTCAGTACCCCCCCTGCACCGTCTGCGCAGCCGGGCCGCGTTTTAGGCGGCCGTTTTGGTGCGTTTCCGGATGATCCCGCGCTAATCCCATCACGCCGTCCTCGGCGAGGAGTTAAGGATACGGATAAAGCACAGTGACAGTTATGCGCATCATGGACTGCTGCCCCAGCCCTGGGGGGGGGCTGTCTCAGACAGACCTTCTGAGGCAAATCTGTAACCGCTCAGATCAATATATGAGGCTCCACCGTCTGCCGGGAAAACAAGCAAAACGAAACACAAAACAGGCTCCCTGACTGCTGCACAGTTAAGCACTTTTCGTTCAGGTGCTATATTGGGACATAATCCATTTATCTTATTCTTCTAATGCAGGGTAATATATGATATGAATATGAAGTATCAGGTGACATGGTGGCTCGATAGTCACCACCGTGGCCTCACACCTCCAGCGTTTGATGGGTGAGCCCTAACTCTGCGCGTGTGGGGGTTGCGCCCCCGGTGACTGTGTGGGTTGTCCTGGGCTGCTCTGGTTTCCACCTGCAGGCCAGAAACATGAGGTTAGTGGAATTTGGTGTCTCTGAGTTCCGCGTGTGGCTCTGCCCGGGTGGAGGCTCCCATCCAGCATACAGCCTATCACTCGCCTCATTTCCCCAGCTGAGCTGGATAAACATCTGAAGGGCGGCTGGCAATCTTAGGATTAGGATAAGTTTTATGATTCAGTGAGAGAGCATAGACAAAATAATGTGAAATACCGTACCTTAAAACTAGTTAAGGTAATACATTAATGTTATATATATTTGTGTGTGTGTGTGACACACACACGCACACACACATATAATTTTTTCCCTAAAAGTTCTAGACCCAAAACCTACAAAACCTGCTCTTCATGGACCATTTCATTCTGTATAGACAAGTGGGTCCATCTGGCAAAACATTTCTAGAGGTTTTCGTAGCTAATGAGGTACTTCACCATTGGCCCGCTGGGTGCTGGTCATTCTGACCCACAGAGTAAGTGTAAATGTATAGCTGAAATTAACAGTCGCCACTTTAGAGCAAAAGGGATTCTAAAGATTTATGAGAAATGAGTGAATAGCCGTAAAATAAAAATAAAAGTAGGAGAGGCTGGTTCACTGGCAAAGAAGATCACAGAGCCTCTCTGTGGCTCGGGGCTAATGGCTCTGTGGACCCGGAGCCGCAAACAGGCCATTGTAATCCCTTTGTTTGAATAGGGCTATCCCTGCAAACATTCTCCTGGGTGGGTTAAGTCTGGCCAGCCGCAGTCCACCGTGCTGTGGAGGCACGTTCAGGATCGCCGCCAGTGCTTCTCGAGGTCTGCAGGACTACACAGGCTAGCCGTAAGCACCAAGCATCTCTCTCTCCCTCCAACCCTCCCTCCATCCGTCCCTCCCCAAAGGCCTCAGAAACAGCTTCAATCTGTCAGGAGCTCATGTCCTGTCCCAGTCACCTGTTTGTTATGGTAAAACACAAGATCAAGTGGAGGGGAAACATGAGCCGTTAACAGACGGGTTGACTTAGATTCCCACTTTGCCCAAGAGTACTTTTTAGATATATTTTTAAGATCACACCTGTTAAAATAAGCTTTTTAGCTATGCTTGTCTTTTTCATTATTAATGCAAATATGACGCTGTATTGTCACATGTTGCCATGGTGATATCTCTTTGATACGCAGGCAAACATTGATGAATTGTCTTCAGTCTGACCCTTTTCAGTCCCTGAATTCACAGATACATTCATTTCAGACATTTAAGTGGTTGGCCATAATTAGAGATAAAATTCTGACTTAGCAATCAACTGTTGAAAACTGGGATCACGCAAAACTAATATTTAGCTAGGAATGTTTAGTGACATATTTGAATGCACTTCCGTTACACTGCTGAAAATGTGGTATACTCTCACAGGGAGCCACGGTGGAGCATACAAAAGGGTATTACTGCCATCTACTGTCCGCAAAGAGAAAAATCCCATACATGGTTAGAAGTGACACTAGGTGGCCATTTTCAAATGCATGTGAAAAGGTCAGTTTGAAACCTGTGAAATTAACAACCGTTTAAGTACAAAAAATTCATCTGTACCCACAAATATGAGCTAGTGTTTTTCGGTAATGAATACAAACTGTGGACAGCTGTATGCATCTTTATCGCCTGTATGCTACATGATACTATCCTCTATTTTTTAAAATAATTTGTTGTCCCCATTCCCTTGGCATACATATTCCTTAAAATTTCCCTGTTACTATGCAAATTCTATTCATATTTTTGGGACGCTAGTCTCTTAGCGAGACCACAGTGTCTGTATTTTAGTGCTTCAGGCTCTGCTTTTTATATAAGGACTGTTTTGTGGTTAAACTTCAAAGAAATCTCAAATAAAAAAAGAAGGATTATGCTGCATTAAAGGGGATTAGACCTTTCTTCATCATTAAATGTGCACCTTTTTTGCATGATTAACTAAGAAATTTATCTCTGTTTCTCATGGTAACAACACGAAAGCGGACATATTATTTAGGTTACCAAACTGCGGCAGTGTTACTCACCTCTGGTACTTCCTTGGGTACCCGGTATACTAACATCATGACCTTGCGCAAACACTGAAATGTTTTTTAAGGTAAACAATGAAAATTACCCACTTATGAATGGTGCTTCTAAGATTTGATTTGACCGTGGGATTATTTTTTCTGTCCGTTATATTCATTCCCTAGATGTTTCTGTAATGTTGGATATGCCTTCCTTTTTCCCTTTTTTCCTGTCATTTTCCAACCTGCCATCAGTCTGTTAATCTACCGTCAACATGACGAGTACCCATTAGTGCTTGCGTTACCTCACCCATCATTGCACCAAACCCGCCGATACTGCAGCCCCCCCCGGCTAATTTTGCTGTGCCCTCGCTCTTTTTTAGCATCCGTCTACAGCTAAGGTGGATCAAGCTGACTTCAGGTAGATGCAGGACAGTGCAACAGGGGTCAAGGTAACAGTCATTTTTGCAGATGAGTTGGGGGAAAACTCGCATGTGTACAAGAGAGCAGTTGGTTCTTATGTTGGGCGATGACTGACATAGGGTTTTCAATGACTAACGCAATGTTATTATAAGGTAAAATATGTCACTCTAACATGTATGAGTTTTTGTGTGTTGCACGCGCAACGTTCAATATATCCAACAAGAGTGAAGTTGTGAAAATACTGCAGTCTAACCATCTCTGTGTTTGATTCACCGCTGTGAATATCTCACAGTGCAATGCAAGAAATGGTTATTCTTCTCTGTTTCTTAGTCCAGAATTCATTGCGATAACTGGTTGGGGCATTTTAACCTCAAAACCCAGAATCATATTGCAAAAATAATGAGATATTTTATTGCTGAGAGCAGACGAGGAAAAAAAGATAATGGTCAAGATAGTGAGTCATAAGTGGGAAAGAGTGTTTATTTATAAAAGTCTTTAACTAATTTTTCAACGCTATAAAGCAGTGGAGTGACAACAGGCCTGTTTGTCTAACTAGCAGGCACATCAAATCAGCAGCACAAATTGCACCACTGACTCAGTCTTGGTCAGAAGGTTCACTATGTCAGTGACAGGAGTTGAGTCTTCGGAAAGACTTTGGCTCTGCTGTTGGTTTGACCGTCATGTTTTATCCTATTAACCTTTTACGTTGTGGACGGCAGCAGGAGATTGCTGGAGGAGGGGAGATCTGGAGTGGTGAAGCTCAATGCTTTTTCAGACAAGGAGTAGAGGATAAGAATGACGGTGATTCGGGAGTCAGACCTTTTGAATGTCTCTCCGTAGGCTGCAATGTAGTACGTGCTGACTAACGGCGTACTGGCTAACGGCATTCTGGCTAACGGCGTGCTGGCTAACGGTGTGCTGACTAACGGCGTGCTGACTAACGGCGTACTGGCTAACGGGGTACTGGCTAACGGCGTCCTGGCTAATGTCGTACTGGCTAATGACGTACTGACTAACGGCATACTGGCTAACAGCGTACTGACTTAACGGGTACTGGCTAACGGCCACCCTGAGGGCACATAGCAGGTGTGGCCGGTGCAGACCTCCCCGGGCTCTGCTTTCCCGTTCACTTTCTCTCTTGCCTTGTCAGTGCTGGAGCACTCCCTATTCAGTCACTTAACTTTTTTTGTGAAATTCCATTTTTATGCCCTTTTTCTCTTTTTAGTGACACAGAGGGTATTAGATTCAAATCACCTGGTGTAGACAGTTCTGCTTTAAGGAGGAAAGAAAAACCTATGTAGTCATTTGAATGGAAATGAATCGAAAAATTATACAAACCGTGTACAATTATACGTCATTTTCAATTAATGTTGCCATAAAAATGTGTTTTAAACGTCTGATTGTCCCCTCGAGATTAGGAACCAATAAAATATCATCATCTTCAATGGTCATTCATTTCGGTAATATCAGTCTGGTGTTGAAATATTGTGATATTATCAAAGGCTGCTTCTCCGTCGTCCTGACGATGCCAGGTGTGCAGTAAGTCTGCTGGAAATAAGTGCCAGCTTTGAAATTGCCCTTTGTGACTGAATGTGATTGAGTGTACGTGTGTGTGTGAGTGCACGGATGTGTGCTGGTATGTATGTGCGTGTCAGTGAACGTGTGTGTGTCTGTGAGTGTACACACGTGTAAGTCCTGTGATGGGCTGGCATTCCATACGGAATGTTCCTACTACTGCCCAAAACAGGCATATCCAGAAAACAATATACCAATCATACAAAAACAAAGGCTGCCCCCTATCTCCTAGCATGCATTCCATACAACATGCTGCTTTTTCCAGATCTTTCCAAACATTACATTTTTGTTATCACTGTTTGGAATGTTATTTCAATCGAATTTTGCTGGGTCAGCTGCCACAATGTGATGAGTCCAATTCAATATTTTATTTTTTTGTGGCTGCATTTCCATGCAGCACTGAATTCTATTAGTGGATGTTACAAGCCTCCAGCCCTCTCCCATTACCAGCCACTAATGGCACTTTTCCTCTGCTGCATGACTTTGCATGAAGTCTGCCACCCAAACGATCCTCTTGCTTTGCTGGGCACTGACATTGCCCCCTTGGAGTCATGTGACACACAGACTGTGCAATGTGGCACTTTTGAGCACAGTTACGTGTGTTTATTTAGCTAACAGCAACTGTGGGGGATCAGACATGCAGCTTGTGATCTTACACATTCCTGCAATGCATGCTGTTCAGAGAAAATGTCATGATCTTTTCAGCAGATCTGCTGCACGGATATCCGATTGATAGACTGCAGGATGGCGGAGGTGTCCCTCCAGCAGTGGGTGACATCCTGCATGCTATGCCAGCGACTTTGAAAACATTTGAAAACACTGAAGTTGATTAATACATGTCCTACTGAAAATGCTCTGAATTTTAAAATCTACTTTCGTTTCTTGCATCTGAGTTTCACGCTCATCACAGTCTGAACGTATACTGCATATGTCAACATGAATTATATTCTCAGAGGATAATTTGCTTCAATAAATAGTGAAACGGTCTTAAGGAGAGATGTGACATAAAGTGAGGGTTTGTTCAGTTGAAAAACATGGGACTGTGGAACCCTTCCATCTAGAGCACAAGAATAGTACATATAATTTCTATTTTGGTGTTCTCTCTTAAATCACTCTTTTGGAGTAATTTATCCCATGAAGAGCAGAATCCTATGGCTCCTGTCTGGGATGGAATGTAATGTTACTATGTTCAGGATGGTGCAGGGGGATCAATAAGGAGATTTACATGCAAGTGGTCAGGAAGCGAACAAGGAAGAATATCAGAAATTTCAAGAGAGCAGAGGGCAACAGCCTGTGTGCCGCTGACGGAGCACTTACCTCAGACTATTGTGCTTTATTGTTCTTACCCCAAAGAACCAAATAAGACTATATTTCGACAGCACAGTGCTGATTTGTGTGTCCTGAGGTAAGTACTGATACAGACTCACCAAGAAGGGTGAATTGGAGCACTCCTCTTCACCGAGAGAGACGCATTAGTGCCATGTTAGATTGACTTTGCTGCTTGCTGTTTTGGCTCCATATCCTCCAGGCTGCGACTGTCTGCGTCTCAGTGCCAACTCCAGCGGCACCCAGTAGTAAGTCACACTCTAAGAGACTAGATAAATGCTTCTGCCTTTAACACCATGTCTGTCGAGGGCGATGTGCTCATCTCCGGCGACTCGAGATTTCCCGACTGCCACAATCCATCGAAACGCTTCCCCGGGGGGGACAGCTTGGCCACATCGATGCTTGATTGGATTTCTTTGCCAGCTACAAATTTCTCCTTGGCTCGTCCATCCTGATACAGAGTCCTTACAATGTGTTAACCAGGACCTTCATGTCGATGCCCGCAAATGCTGAAAGATGGTGTCCATGCCTCCATCTTCTAGCCACATATCCTGGTCATAGGTGAAAGAAAAGGTCCAGCTGGTCATCGGCGTAAGGACTGAAGCACAGCCTTTGTTAACAACTGGGGTGATTTTTCAGAACAGACTGCCTGTAATACGAAGGATGCTTCCCATTCGAACGGCAAAGGATTATAATATAACAAATTGCTGGTCTGGCTTCTCTTGGCACCTCCCAGGTCCCAGACCCACAATCTTCAATTGCAGACTGAGGACTTTCTCCTCCTCAAGTTCATTTCTACTACTGCCCTCAGGATCTCTGCTACACCGCATCCCATAAATCCATAATCACCCAGAATCAAAAATAGCCAAACTCTGCCAGAAAATAGCAAATATACCCAGATCTAGGGTGAAATTCAACTGTTGCACTAGGCACCTTTGTGGTAATAATTTGATGTCAATTATGCCATTAAAATCAAATTCAAAGCCACCTCATGGGCTATTGTGAATGGTGAATCACATTATTAAATGTCCCTTCTCTGAACTCTCTCTACTCGCAGAAACCTGGGGTAGAGACTGAGATATCAAAGTTTTAGCTGGAGATTCACCTAATGGCTTTGTGTCTCACAGACAAGGGGGGGCTTAACATCCATCTTTAAAGAAACACTAAAGATACAGCAAAGTTTCTTGTTAGAGGCACAGGTTTCTGATATCTGAATTTATCATATTCGTAATCCTAGTTTGGAGACCTCCCCAGGATCATAATCTTAATTTTCAGGAAGCCACTGATGTAATTTCTGACCTATTTACTCTTGCAAATTACAGCGACTCAAACTGAAGAACAACAGAACTCCAAGTCTTACACTTTGCATGGAATTATATTATCGTAGGGCATGGATAATCTGTGTGCTGGTCAGTGTCCTTCTTCCATCCAGCTTACAATAGAACATGATCAATGGTCCTCTGCCAACAAAACAAGTACAGTGACAACTATTTCTAACAGAAAAAAATAAAATCCCTAGAAGAAGCCTTGATTACAGTAGACTGTGCAAAAACAGATTCAGCAACATCCATTTAGTATCTACCAGTCCACTTCATTGCAAAATACTTACTGATTTCTTATAAGTGATGGCAGACCCCATCAATAATAAACTGCGCAGTTATTGTCATTGGCCCCAATATGTAGTTCTTCAGGGATCCGTGTTAGGACCAATGTTTCTTTATCCCTATGAACTCTTTGGAAAGATTCCTTGAAAGAATAAAAGCAATTTTTATCCATAGGCTAATGACATACAGATGTACCTTTCACACAGACCTGATGACACTATGTCCTTATAAAACTGTTTCAATGGAAGTGAAAAATGGGAACGAGAAATGTCTGTCTCTCTGCACTGATAAAAATGAAGTTCTTTTACTTGGAGCTAATGGCACTGATAAGAATGCCTTGTTGTCAGCTCTTAACTTACAGAGTTTTAACTTTTGTTTTGCTGAATCAGTGCAAAAATTATGCGTAATTCTATAACCAAGCCTTGCTCTTTAACAGTCATGTAACTTTTTTGAGATATTCGTCTTACAGCTCAGAAATACATAGATCGATTTCTTACTGTTTAAGGTACAGGGAAAAACATGTGCACATGCATTTGTCTTTTGCAAACTGCATGAGGGCAATGCTCGATTTTCAAGGAGTACAAAAGACACTCTGCCTTGAAAATATTTAAAAATGGTGCTGCAAGAATGCATTGCAGATTCAGGGAATATAAGCACATTATACCTGCTCCGATGTCTATTCACCAGCTTGTTAAGTTTAGCCCAGATCTCGAAATTACTTTTACTCACTAATGAGCTGTTGAAAGGTCAAAGCTCTGCTCCTCAAACCGAGCCGATTAATGTGTGCTGATCGCACACATCGCACGACGTGGCCCTTCTCAAAATGGAGCTGGCTTCTTTGTTCTAGCTTGCCTTACATACAGCTTCAGTATGACTCAGCATTAATACCATCCCGTTAAATGGAGTTCTTCCCCTCTGAGCCTGGGTGATATCTGCACCCAGGATGAGCATCACCTCAGTAACCTCAGCTCGCTGGCCTGAAGACCACCACTGGCTGTCGTAATTCCAGACAAAACAGGAAAATACAATTCTCCTCAGAAACTCAGAACTGCAGTTTACTCTTTGAATTCTAAAACATTATCATGCGCAGAAAAGTTTGGCCAGCCTGTTGGGCTCCAGAATGTTCTGCCTTCTCCCGACTTTAGCAGGTTTTGTCTCCTCTTTCATTTCAATCCATGAGTGTTTTCTTGCTGAGTTTTAAGGCGCTTTGGGAAAGCAGTGTTGGAATTGGAAAGGAGCAATACCTAAAAATAACTTAATAAATAACTTTAGTAAATTGAATTAAACGCCCGATGTGATACCTGGGGAATTGGTGGAAAGGCGATACTGCATGTGGTTAATATTAGCATCTGCATCGATTTAGCTGATCTGTATATATCACCTGAATATAGTAGTTTTTATGGACACGCAGGACAATTTTCAAAGAGGGTGTTGAACCATCTGGGAAGGATAAAGTGACAGGAGTAGAATTTGCACAGGCAAGACATTACCAGGGCGCTTGTCTTTGTACTTCCCAGCACCTTTGCACTGTTTAAAATGACTTGTATGGAAACCTTACGCCTTCAAAGGATGTCTGATATAATCACATTTGTATAGGCTTGTCTCATTCTTCACTGCCACAGAATCTGTCTCTCTTTCTAATCAATGCTCTCATATGGCACAACCATTAAGAGAAATGTTAAACCTTAACTCACCTTACAAGTTATTGAAATTTCAGATTACAATTATATGTCATACTTTAATTGGATTAAACCACATTCTAAATAAGGCGGGGGGTTCCAAACTGTTTATGGATTTTTTTTGTTGTTTTGATATGATTCCTGCAATAACTCTAAATAACATCAAGTATAATAAAAATGTAAGTAAATCAAGAAATGCATGTTTTAATTAATCAAACTGATTTTTTGTTTGATATTTATTCAAATATATGTTACAGTGTGGATGCAACTGTAATGTCACTGATCTGTGGAGAATTATCAGTTTGCCAGTAATCTTAAATACAGGTAATTAATTATGTGAAAATATTATGGCACCTTACACTCTCACACATGCGTACGATCTCACACGCGCATACCTTAGTCAGTGTACAAAACAATAGGAATTTATCATGGGCCCCTCGCATTGTATTATGAAATATGGGGAGTTACAGTCACAAAATATCCAAAAGGGTCCAGTGCAGGATGACTGTAAAGACCCATTAATGTTAATAGTCCCTCTTAAAGAGGAAGGACTTGGACTGAGCAGGAAACAAGCCTGAGAACCATAAGAAAAGTGCTTCTAAAGTGTTTGATCTAAAAACCACAATCTCAGAAATATCTCTTTTTCCAGCATATAAAATTCTGCACATAAATTGCTTATTTCCTTCATGTGCATCATATCTCAACTCAAATCACACGTTCCTCCATTTTAAATGCTTGCTACACTGTTTTATAGGGTCCATTGTGGTACATTATGTAGTCAGTGTCATCTGTGTAAATAAAACAGATCATCATTGAGATTTTTATATATATATATATAATTACACTCCGCGCGCGCACTTTATGGTAAGCTGTCCCCATATAGCACCTTCTGTTTACCGTCTATGGCCCCGTCGTAAAGCTTTCTCTTTGAAGTAACATTGCGTTATGTTTAAATGTAATGACCCCTTTACCTTAATCGCCTGTCGTTCCGTCTTATTGTCATTCTCTGCATCTTTTTCTGTGTCCTCATGCGTGGAATCGGGGATGCATTCAGCAGATGGCAAATCATGTAAATCAGCTTTTACTTTTTCATTTACTCTCTGCTGTTTCATCTACTCTCACTCCCCTCCCTCAAAATCTCCACTTTACGCTCATAACTTTGTGAATATTAATACCTCCGGTGGTTGGGAAGGAACCTTCATTTTCCCCTCTTTCTAACATGAATGCCTTATTGTCTTCTATTCCTATTAAATAAATGGCATCGCTCCGCTTTTGGAGGCTACTGCCTGTTCCTTAGTTCAGAAAAATAAACTCACCATCTCACAACTGAATTCTAATGCGACCTTTAATATATTTTGGCACATTCTAAATATTTTCTTTATAATCTTCGTACACAAACAGATATAATAACTGTGGCATGGTTTTAAAATATCAATATATTGATATATCACAATGTAATAAAAACCTGTTTTTTTCCAGGTCCCCACAAAGATCTGTGAATACAATAAAGAAGTAAAAATGCTAAGTCTCGTATTTTGTTTGGATAATTATGGTTAGGGTTAGGGTTAGGGTTAAGGTTAGGGTTAGGGTTAGGGTTAGGGCTGGGTGGGGTAAAGTCATCATGTTTGGATTGTAGTCTTCTCCATTGAAATATACGGTCCTCACAAAGATAATTACTAATAATTACAAACCTGTGTGTGTGTGTGTGTGTGTGTGTGTGTGTGAGTGTCTGCGTGTGGGTGTGTGTGTGATAGACTGTCATCCCTTCCAGGGTGTACCCCAGCCCCTTGCCCTGTGATGGACTGGCATCCCTTCCAGGGTGTACCCCAGCCCCTTGCCCTGTGATGGACTGGCATCCCTCCCAACTCAACTGACCAGGAAAAGAGATTACTTTGTTAATAATTAATTAGTAAAGTCAGTATCGAAAATATAAATTAAGTCTGGATGGGTTGGCAGTCCCTCCTGGGTTGTTCCCTGTCTTGCACCCATTGCTTCCAGGATGGGCTCCGGACCCCATGGACCCCCACGACCTTCCATAGGATAAAGCAGATCAGAAAATGAATAGGATATATAAGTAAATATGGCATCTGTTTCAATGATAAACTGAATAATAATTATCATTGTGGTAAACAAAACCACTCATTTAATCAATTGCTTGTATTTTTTATTTCGTAAATGATAGTAATGAATGTTTGATAGTATAATTATCATTATGCTTAACCCAAAATATTCCTATAATATAAATTGTGCAACAGCATAATTGTGTGTAATGCTGCGTCACAAGCGTGATTAGGCCTGATGATTCCGGCTGTAAGTTGATTGCGCCATAGACTGAGACAGAAACTGCTAGTGTCTGTTACTTGCGGCTCCGGCCACAAACGGAGTGCAGACCTGCCTCGCCACTTAAACTCTATCCTACAAAGTATTCTGGAATATTCCTTACAAAGACGGAATTCGGGAAAAAAAAAAAAAAAGGTACAATGGTGACAAAAACTGGTGGGATGTCGCTTCACCTGCCAGCGTCACACCGGCGAGTGAACAGGAACAGGTCCAGATTCCTCGCAGGGTTTCCATGTCTGGTGTTGCACATATTTCCACTTTGCAAGCTGTATCTGAAATGGGCGATTTACAAAGGTGCAATTTCTCGGCCCTGTTCATATACACCCAGCCGAATCAACATAATTCAGTTACAACTGTGATTTTTGTTAACATATCAGTCGATTGTTCTTCGCAGAATAAATCCCAGCACCTCTGCCTTGTAATCTGTCCAGTGTAACACATGTGGGATTTGTACATGATAAAAAATGAATATTGGATAAGCATTTTAAGCCAGTCTCTCATCTTGAGGCATTTGTTTACATCACATATTACAATCATATTTCTGTTTCTTCCCTAAAAGCCCAGTGAGCAACATAGATGATTTGCTGGTGCTCAAGTGAAAGAAAAATGTGTGTTAAAGCATTCTTTTCTTCCTTTTGTCTTAAAATATAATTTGCTGTATATGGTAAGAACTGGAACAACACTAAAGTCTTTTATTTTGCTTTTCCAGACTGTATAAAGTTAGACTCCATAATCTAACATGTACTGTTTTCCCCAAATCTTACATGTTGCTTCCTGACACGAAGTTTTGTAATTAAGACTAAGTTTACAATTAAGTTCGAGAGGCACTTCTGAGAAAACAACATTTCTCCAGACATGAAAATGTGTAGATATGGACAATCCTCTCGAACACGGTGGGAGCCAATTTTTCATTTGGCAGCGAAGTCTTTATCTCTGAAGAATATTCTCCAGGCCTTATTAATGTTGTCTCAACCCCCCCAAATACGAGACAAGTCCAATCAATACTGTTACATAACACAATACTGTAGGCACCTGCTCTGCATGTTATTGGAAACCACATCAGTTTTTATAAGAAATATTATAAGTTCGACTTATGCCTCACATGAATGTATCACAAACCCGTCTTGATATATTGCATTTTTTACTTAGTTAAAGCAGTGGACATTAAAGATCTGACAGTGACAGGGACCGTTGTGGCACTTGAGAGTTATTGCAGTTTGGTGGTCTATAAGTCTGACCCATTTGTTATTAATGAAAACAGTACTAATGGCTCTTACATGTACAGATTGAGATGGATTCTGTTATACCGATCGAGATGGATTCCCGGTAGTGTCACTCTGCCCTTTCCCTTTCATTTATTTCACATAACCAACCCCATGAAAGATGGATTTGTGGAAGTTATTTGCTGTCTTATCTATATGAATGTTTTTCTACTTCAAAAACATACGTCAAAAAGATTGCCACTAGAATGAGTATGTTTGTCAGGCATTCTTCTCACAGTAAACAGTGATAATTATTTTAAAATGTTACTAAAAATGAACTAAGGCAAACTGAACAATGAACTTAGATTTGCTGCTGTTTCACAGGCATGCATTTTAAAAGCTGTTTGCACTTTTACATTGCTGTCCTCTAGCTATGTATGTGTGTAAAAAGTAATAATTTAATAACTGTAAACAAACCAAAAATAACAGAGGAAAACAGTGTGTTTTTTTTTGTAATTCTCGTTATCCGTGTGAATGATGTGTTTGGGTGGCTGATGACAGTGTCTCGAGCCAGATAACAGAGGCCTCACGCTGCCAGAGCTTCAGGCTGAATGGAGGCGCAGTTCGCGATAATGAGCTACACCACAATTAGACCTTTCGCTTGCTAACAGGGCTTTCGCTAAGTTCCAGTCGACGGCAGGCAAACACGGTGACAGGTGATGTGGGTAATTATGAAGCGTAAGGTATAATTCATCCTGCTGTAGGTTGAAATCCTGCTAACAAAGTGAAATCTGTTTTGGGTGGATGGAATGTGCTTCTGTCTCGAGATGATACGCTGAATGCTTTTTGCTACATTTTCCACATTTTTTTTATTATTATTGCGGTAGCAGCTGTAGTAGCGATATTCGTTGTAATTACATCTTGTCATCTGTTGTGCTTCGTTGTTAAAAGCCAATTGTTGCAGAGAAACATCGGATAATCACTGTGCTTAAATGCTCCGTGAAGTGTTTGTAAAATGTCTGTTGTTTCTTCCCAAGGCTCCTGGCTTCTGTTAAGTATGACTTTAACTGTGAATATGAGGGAGTAGATCTGAGACGTACATCTAAGAAACCTTCGAATGTCATAGGTGGCATTTTGAAGGTACGGTATTAACGTCAAACAGCAGACAATCAGCTAGACTTTATAGGGTTTACTCAGCAGAAAATGGCTGCCACACAGTGCATAGCTAGTAACCTGCTAGTCTCCAATCTGTACAGAGAGACACATAGGCAGTTATAAAACAGATCAACAGATAGAAAACATTTTATAGTTGGCTGTTGTATAGTTGCAAGACACCAAAAGTTTTGGTGTGAGGAATTTTTTGACCACTTATATTTCAACTTTTGAAAAGCATGAATGGTACACAGATCATAAAAGGAATATTTTATATGTTGTGTACGGCAATATAATTGTCAAATAGTGGCCTCAGAGTATGCCGTTTTATATCTGTAATATAAAACAGAGACAGAAAGCGCATCAAACTGGGTCATTGTACCAGGGGTCAAATTTTGATTAAAATGCAATTTTTACCAAGGACATGATATTTTTTAACGTTCATGGTCTTTAAGCTATAGACAGAGAGGAACCTCGTTTGTCCGTCTACAGAGAGGTTGCAGGCCAATATTCCTGCCCACCCTGGCTGGTTTTCTAACCAATGGTCCCTGAGCTTTTCTGGACTCTGCAGGTAACAGGCAGGGAGCGGAAGGTTCTGGAACTGAAACCAGAGCACAGCACTAAGGGTCAAAATGCTGAACAAACAGACTGAATAAAGACAAAAGGTTTGTGGGGGGGGGGGGGGGGGGGGCACAACGGGTTCGAAAACCCAAATGAAATAGCCCTTTGCAAAGCCGGCCAGCGGCCAACAACAGATGATAAATAACCAGGCGGCAAATAGGAAAAGAACACCACATAACACCAAAAAA
>JABFEA020000017.1:2740418-2771621 GCA_019775915.2 Cyphomyrus plagiostoma | reverse complement strand
TTGGAGACGGGTCTGTAGTTGCTGAGCTCCTGTGGATCCAGATTTGGTTTCTTCAGTAATGGTCTGATTACTGCTACTTTACCACTTACAAAATAACCACTTACAGGCAAATCTATGCACACAACTGTCAAACATAATAATACTACGTTCTATATTCAGTTTTTTTATTGACAGGAATGGTCAAAGTAGTTTCTGTAATGTGGCCAGGATGCAACCAAAATCAACATTTTAAAGTGCATTGATATCAAAGTGTGCTTTCAAATGGAAAACTCAAAAAGCCAGAGTGTCTCCTTGACAAAATATCAAACCTGATTTCTGTAAACTACAGTATTCTCTGCTATTGACCAACAACCTGGAAACAAATTGTATTAATATACAGAAAAATTTAGAGACCACTCAATATTTTTTAAAACCAGGCCAGAGGACCCAGGCCAGAGTTTGCAAAAAAATATATACTTTACACAGGCACTGTTACGTCCTGCGACGTCCGCTCCTCTCGTGTGCCACGCCCACCTCGTTACCTCCTGTGATTGCCTAGTGTTTCCACCTGTGTGGCGCCGCCGCACGCCAGTCTTGTGATTCGTCTCTTGTATTTAGGTCTGCGTCTGCGTCTCTTCCGGCAGACGCGGCATAAACGTTGTTTATGTGGAGTGTTGTGCCAATAAACCCTCGTTTGTCCCAGTCTGCCTGCCTGGATCTCCCCTCTGTTCACCCGGCACTCACCCTCGATCACAACAGGCACATACAATGAATGAATGAATGCCTTTATTTGTCATTATATATGAAATACAATGAGATGAAAAGTTACATACCCGTAGTTACATACCCGTAACATGAGAAATGCTTGAAACTGAAAATTTTGCTGTGATCTTTTAATTTTTTTTCCAGAGCTTCTCCATTAAAAGCATTCGCTGAAGTATTTAAATAATATAATAAGAACTGCTCTCTTTTACACCAGATGACGGTTTGAGAGAAATGACGAAAAATATCAGGACACAGATGGGAAACAGAGGCGAGGTCTCAATTCTACAAAGGTACTGACACAAGTGTGACAACTGTCTCCCTGTGCGTTATGGAGCTCATTGTACATCAGTCATATTATATTACATTAACGCTATCAGAGAGATAAAAATTCCATCTGATATATTTTATTTTTATGGAGAGATTTGGTTGAACAGACAATCTGGGCATCAACATGTCCCAGGAGAATTGAGTCTGTGTTCACCCTGGCATATCACCGTCTGAACTCACTCACCATGACTAATCGGCATGGAATGTCAATAATGAGAACAAAGTTGTACATCTCAACCAAACATTTGCCTTTCCAAACAACAAATTTTAACTCAGTAACTCAGCCTCATGTTGAAACTGTCACACTCTTGTGGTTATACCAAGGTTACAACTGGCAGTGGATTATGCCATCACAGCATGAAAATGATATCTTACCATAAAAGGTTTAGCAATAAATGAATAAATATATATATACCTTACTATTAACACAAACATACGCAGACACACACACCAGTCACTGACACTGCGGTTCACCTTAGCACATGATAATAAAATAATGATTTCGGAAATATGGATTAATTTTTGTGGAGAAATGCACTGTGAAGGTGGAATGGATGTTCTGTGGGAGATGCAGCTTGGCACTGCAGGTCACGTCAGCCATAATGGAGCCGCAACACAGTCACGTCGCTCGACCCCCTTCTTGGCGGGAAACTCCTCCGGAATACAAAGCCAGCCTGGCGATGGGTTGCCTCTTCAACTGACTTGACTGCACTCGCTACCTTTTGACAGGCCTTTATCGGCCCGCGGCCGTGTCCGGTGTTTTGTACCTGCTGGTGACAGGCAGGGCCGAGAAGATGGAATAACTTAATCCTACAGTGAAGATGACATGCGGCACATACACGTACACCCACATACACGTACACTCACATACACGTACACCCACATACACGTACACATACACGTACACCCACATACAAGTACACCCACATACACGTACACCCACATACACGTACACCCACATGCACGTACACCCACATACACGTACACCCACATACACGTACACTCACATACACGTACACCCACATACACGTACACTCACATACACGTACACCCACATACACGTACACTCACACGCACTCTGCCTAGGGCCTGATCATCTGCGTCAGTCACAAAATCAACAAAAATGCTGCCTGGCTTCTCAATGGGCCTTTTGGACAAATTGAATGCTCAAGTTGACCTGTGACAGCACTGATAACAGGATGTGCTGCAACACCTGGCGACCCAAGAATGCAATGCAGTGACCGGAAATAATAATAATAATAATAACAATTATTATTATTATTATTGTTGTTGTTGTTGTTGTTATTTTTTCTTGTTTATATCCCCGTGGAAATCCCCTAAGCCGAACGAAGGCCAGGATATCAGGACAGGTATATATGTGTAAAAGTCATTTCCGGACTCTGTGGCATGTGTTCATTATTGGTGTTTTTGTAGTGTGACGTATGTGTAGGGGTGTACATTTATTATTATTATTAGACTGGTTATTTAGGAGCGACGTGGTGGTGCACTGGTTAGCGCTCTGGGACCTGGGTTCAAGTCTCCGCCTGGGTTACGTGTGTGGAGTTTGCATGTTCTCCCCGTGTCGTCATGGGGTTTCCTCCGGGTGCTCCCATTTCCCCCCACAGTCCAAAAACATGCTGAGGCTAATTGGAGTTACTAAATTGCCCATAGGTGTGACTGGTGTGTGAATGTGCCCTGCGATGGGCTGGCCCCCCCATCCAGGGTTGTTCCCTGCCTCGTGCCCATTGCTTCCGGGATAGGCTCCGGCCCCCCCGCGACCCAGTAGGACAAGCGGGTTGGAAAATGGATGGATGGATATTCCAAATTAATGGCTGCATATAAGGTGACCCTTTCTACTCATTGTCTTCTTACGTAAATGTCCTGCTTTCTTGCCTACCATGACAGCCCAGCAGTCCTTCTGCCAGCGACTGAATGTTCCCTGCGAACAACAAATGGACCCCCTAACGGCGATGATTCAGCTTTATTTCTTTGTATTAGGGATGCGGGCCATGGGAGATGTGGTCAAATTGTGGTTTGATACGCCGTACGTTTCCGCTACATAACTGCTGCCGACCTTTCACTTTATTTTTGGCAGCTTTGGGAACACAGCAGATAGAACATAGCTATAAAATGCACGCAAACTTTCCTTGCTCTGTAATTTCTTTGTTCCTTGTGCCACAACTAATTCTCGGAGAAAGCTCCTTTGCTGTTTGTTAGAAAGATGACTTGAATTCTCCATGTCCTTTTACTGCCGGACAAAGCAGCTCATTCTGTAGCTACTGGCGAAGACGTAAACATGGCATTAAGCTAATGGCACTTTGCTTCTCAGAAGGCCGAGACTCTGGAGGTGGTTCATCACGCCACCGTCATCATTCCTGCTGGTTTCTCTTCCTACCAGAGTAGAAAGTTCCTTCCAAGTGATTAAATCCCATCGCTGTAATGGAATCAGCCCCAGTGTACTCAACCTTTTCTCTGGCCAATAAGTCTCTTTGAAGCTTTTGCTCAATTTGCCATGCTCCGCTGGAAATCGCTGACTCTACTACATTGCTAAGAAAATAATAATCATTCACACAATGAACAAAATTACAGGTCACGTTGCTGGAGCAGTGTGGTATTAAAATAGGCCGTGCACAAGAAAACACACACACACACACACACACATGCGTGTGCTCCAGCACGCGGACACTTACGCGGGCGTGCAGGAGTGTTCCGAAATGCTACCAATGAAAGACTGTACATCTGCAAGACTGAGAGTAATCAAACTTCGATGACTGAATTTAAATTAGGAAGCTGGCAAAGGAAATGAAACCCCCCCCCATCTCCAACGCAGTGCTCATTTTATATGGAGCTAGTCTTGGCCTCTAGAATCCGGCATTACTTGTAAATGCATAGCCATATAAAGGAATCCTTTACTCACTCTTTATATCTGGCAGCATTTTATTTGACAATTTTTGAGTATATCATAGCTGGGTGCCTAAATTATCTTTATGAGCATGATTTTGATGGAAAGTTATCCACCTCAATATCCCATGGACCAAAGAAAAACTGAATAATTTAATCCTGATATTTATTTTATTATGAAGTATAATATGTCACAGTCGGTTGACTGACAGATGACGGGCGATATGCCAGCGAGATGGGGGTGAATCAAGGCCAGAGGGCTTGCTTCTTAATGATCACAGGGCTGAAGCAGCTTGGAGACCCTTCAGACTTCATTAATGACACCCACCTGGAACTGATGGCTTTGTCAGAGGTAAAGAGGGTCAAATGGGCTGAGGCAGGGGTGGGGGTGGGGGTGGCGGACGAAGCCCCATTAATAGGATTTAGCACCTCCACCTGCTATGCAATGTGCATATACTTTAAAGCTTATTTTGTGCTTCTGATTACTCATTTTTGCCTTAGGCATCTTCTAAGTCTTCATACCCTCTTAGAACAGGATGAGCTCCAGCCATTCATTCATTTTCCATGAGTGCTTACCCAGTACATGGTGAACCTGAAGCAGAGCACTAGCCAGTCCATCGCCATGCCCACAGACGCTTTAGAGACAAATCCACCTGAATCACATGACATCGGGCTGTGTGACGAGACAGAAATACAACAAGAACATGCAAACTATACCCATATCGTAGTGGGCCAGGAAGCAGAGCCCCATGAGACAGATAAACCCTTTACCTACCATCTGTGCAAGTACAGGTAGATTGGAATGCTTCCCTTTGCCTGTCCCATGTTGCTCTCCATAGCTTTAGGGGGGGGGGTCACAGCACAGGGTCAGCAAACATGCACTGTCCCTGGAGCTGGGGGGTTAAGGGCCTTGCTCAAGGGCCCACAGACATGTGTGCTGTTCTGCTGAGGCTCAAACAGCAGCCTTTCAGGGGCACCGTGACTTAGGCTGCTGAGCCACGCAGCAGTAAATAAATTAATGAAACGTTTTTAGTAAAGTGCATTTTTAGAAGCAAGTTTCTTCATAAACGGGAATGGGAAAAAGACCTCAATATCGAGGGAAAAAAAATCTCCTTAAAAGGAGCTGGTCTAGTAGTAATACTGGGGAATAGTGTCTTCAGAATGTGATATCAGTAACTGCAGGACAGAGAGAAGTCTTGAGATTGAAATACAGCAAATTGTGGTAAGGGGTCGATTCAGAAATGCAGCTTTTAGAGGCAACGTGATTCTACCAGGGAGCCGGCTGCTGCGGCCCAGCCAGGGGTTTACAGAGGGCTGGTAAACAAAGCTGGGATCCATCACCAAGGCCCTGGATGTCCAGGTCCATTTGATGATCCATCAGACAATCTGTGTTGATCGAGAGGTTGTAGAGAACAAAGGTCAATCAGCCACACCATTGAACAGCACTAGTGAACCTCAATAAAATGAGAAAGGCAGAGGATATATGGAACTATCACTGAGACCAGAGATGTCAACACCAAGGAAAGAGGTATCACAAGTAAGGTGATTGCTTTACCTCGCATATAGTCTGTCTTTGATCATTACATGTGCAGGTAGACTACTACACTAAGCAATGTGGCTTGTAAACAAATTGTCCTGGAATTTATGGTGCGAAGGAGAAAATCCCTAAGATGCTTTGGCACAAGGTTTTAAAGGCATGAAGGAATATTTTATATTCCACTCTAATTTTTACAGACACCAAGAGGCCTGTATTGATTCAGAGACCATTCAGCCTGAAGTCTGAGAGAGTACTGGTCGAATTATATAAAGCGCATCAGTAAATTACATATTCATTAAGTGAATAATATTCCACGCCCGTAACATGCTGATTCAAGGGTTTAGTTATCATGGTTAGAGATTACATTTCAATGGAGAGGTAGAGGTGCTTGTTAGAGCACATGTGGATGGGTCATCAGTGACGAAAACAGCCAAACTTGCTGATGCTCCACAAGGATCCCCCACTAAAGTTGCATGGACATTGAGGTCTGAGGGGAAGATATCTTCAGACAGATGAGTAACTTTGAATCATCTCACTGCAAATGTCAATCTAAGGTGCGAGGCAGCTTCTTCAAGTACAGTCCGTCAAGAACATCAGAGAGATGGATAATCTGGAAAAGTGTCTCTGTGCCACATGACACCTCAATCTAGAGGGCACGATTACACACGAGCATGATCACGCCGCATGGCAACTACTCCATGACCGCTACCTAAACATTATGCCACCGCTGACCACATAAACTCGTTTCAACATTTGTGACACATTCTGGTGTGGCATTCCAGCAACCACAATCAACAAAGCGCCAAATTATGGAATTCATTGCAGAAGACAGACGCTTAATCATCCCAAAGAGGTCCAGACGCTTGTAGAATACCTGCCTGGGACAGGGAAGCTCTCCTGGCAGCAGGCGGAGGCCCAGTGCCCTGCTGAGATGGTTTATTTCAGGATGGCATTTATTTTGGCAGGTGCTTGTGTGCCAGGGTAACTTAGGGGCTACCTGAATTATTTCTGCATTATCAGAGTGCAACAGGAAGATGTGCAATGCCAACCACTCTGTAACGTCCATTATGCAGGATCCAGGCTTAGACAGTAGAAATATTTCGGTCAATTAGACAGATATGGAGCTGCATGTCATCAGCATGGCAATATTAATTAACACCATGGTTTTGAATAATAGTGGGCAGGATATATGGGGAAAAGATTAGTGAGAACAGCACTGTCTCCAAACTATTTTAATTAAATTGTATGGATCCAGTGTATCCAGATCGGCCTTCTCGAGTAAGGTTTTGATTACAGCTGTCTAAAGACACCTAGGGACAGATTTTGAGAATAACGATGTATTTATAACTTGGGTTTTCCAATTAGAGGTAGATGTGCATTCATTAGCTTTGCAGAACTGGGTTCCAGCAAAGGAAAGTGGATGATTTACATCTTATAACTGGTGCGGCAAGTTCACTTAGTGTAACAGGTGCAAATGACACAGCATGCTGAGTATGTGTCGTAACAGAATTAAGGGTAGCTGAATCACAGAGACGATGACACAGAATTCAAAGAAAAGACTTAACTTTTCACAAAACAGACCTCTGAAATCATTTCTGTAGGCACTCCGAGGGATATGAGTGAATGTATTTTCTATACGTCACTTTTCTTATTTCACAGGGTTCGCCAGTTTCAATTGGATTGTATTGAAAAATTGATTTCAGAACTACATCAAATCCACACATTCACACATGAACAGGAGCCGCTGATTATCATAATCACATTCTAGACCTTTATTACATCTTTAAACGAAGCTGACAGGTTTCAGGAACACTTGCAAAAGTGGACAGAACATTATCACGTGCATTCTGCGCATGACGTTAAAATCTCGTTCAGGCCTAATTGTTCGGGAATAACTATTTGACTATTCAATTGACTGATATGGAGTCATACTTTGAGGGTCAGTCAGCACCACACGCACACACTCGGCGGCCAAAGCCAGAGTAACCCCGGCACATGGACCCTGGCACACGACACAAACGTAAGAAGTAAGAACTCAGCGGCCAAAGACATCCCACCTGTCCATATTTAACTCCTCGGAGGTGGCGGAAAAGCACGGAGGCTTATCATCCGTCAGCACCAAATGAATAAACATTAGCCGGCAAAGTGATTCATACTTGTCAATTGTTTCATTCAGCTTTGGCGGCGAGTTGCATTTCCAGCTGGCCGAACACGTGAGGTTTGCTCACAACAATCACACGCCTCCGTTAATGACGTGGGCAGCGCCAGCCGGGTAACGCCGAGTCACTCAGCAACCTTCACGCGCATATGCATATATCAATCCACATGTGCTGCTCACTAATCCATATATATGAACTGCAGCCCTGTACTCCAGAGCATGGCGCTTTTCTTCACTTCTACATTGGTATGCTTCTGGCCCTCCAAATCGGCCGCCAGCTTACACAACCAACAAGGATGTTCTCTGGGTGAAAAGGTCATCATTGATAAAGCCGGACAGCCCGAGAAGGTCTTCCGACCACGTAGAGCCCAGAATGTCCTTCTAAAATTTAAAATGCAGTTAATCCCAGATACTATGTGTTATCGACACTTAAATTAGTTTCCAGGGGCTACAATACTTTATTCATAAATTAAATTTTTAGCACTGTGAATTAATTTGACAGTGACTTTTTAAAACATTCTTCATTCAAGTATTCTTTTATCTGAAACATACCTTTAAATTACATGCTGTACATTATTACCCAGGAAATAAGTTTTGCTTTATTATGCTTTTACACCATGTGCTTAAATGTTATTTAATTGAGTATCTGTTGCATTTTGGGTGGGAGGTAGACTTTCCTATGTATCTTGCATTTTCATGGAAATGTAACATATTTAAGAGTTATGTTCCATGTCTAGTACTAGGTGTGATTTCCAAAAGGCTGAGTGCAGCAAAACGAAAGTTTGCTTCCTTTTTATCATGGTCTCCAGTGTACTTTGTGTGAGCTTTATAGCCCCTTGGCTACCGATGCTCTTCAGTGCAGGGGAACATACATGAAAGTGTTTCTGAAAAGTGAACTGGAGGGTGAATGGGATGACTGGGAAATGAGGGCTCAACGAAGGCAACACATCTAAGAAAAAACAAAGGTGTTTTCCATGCTGCCTCATTACTTTATTTCTTAATTTTACTGGCAGATTCTATAAATAAAATGGTTCATTCAGTCAAGAGGCAAACAAATAATTTATGAGCGAACTCCAGGGAAGAAAAAAATTAGCTTTCAATCGCATCCGAATCTTGAGACCTTTGGGGTAGACTTGTTGGGAAAGTTCAAGGCTAGCTTAGACTGGTAAACACAATATCGTTTCCAAAATAATTGAGTAGAGGCAGCGTGTCCTCGCCCTGTATCAGACCTGGCCCTTGCCAAGCAAATCGTCGGCTTGTTAGGGGAAATACTGCTCCATACTGCCCAATAAAGACTATTTAAGGAGTAGCACAGCAATAGTCCTTAGCAGTTTAGGAAGCACTGTTACTCCGATACTTCATGTAATTACTGGTTTTGTGTTTCTGCCTGTTCCTGAACGGGTACCGCATAAAAATGGAAATAAACACGCCGACATCTTCCTTCTCTCTCCGACAGCTTGTCGCTTCTCACAGCATTAGCAAGAAGGTGCTCCTCAACCCCACAGATTTAATCATTTTGCTAGATCTCTGCGGATTACAGTGGCTGCGTCCGTCCAGGCTTAAGAGCTGAGACTCCTCATTGGCTTTGTGGGACAATGGAGAAAACAGCATATGGCCAGAGCAGACAGGATGCTGAGACCTGAAGGAATATATTATTCCACTGGAGGCTGGAAGAGCCCCCACTCTGTAAGGCTGTATAACCTGAGGGCTGCTTTTGAAGTATGGATTTCTGAAGTCTCTGGCATCCAGCTCTTTAGCTGATGTTCCTAATTTCTCTGTTAGGAGTCCCTGAAAGCGTGCCTTCTCTCTTCTGTAGGCCCTCCGCTCCGCTCTGCTGGTGGGGGCTCGACAGATCCAGTTGCCTCTCGGTCTCTGACTGAAAGCTCCCATTGGTGGTGGGAGTCAGGTGACATGCAGGCATTTAACTGAACTCCCTTCTTTTCATGTGTTCCTACCGCCCCTTTATGCCATCGACCGCATTGCCATCAGCGCCAACTATTATACGCCCAGGGTCAGCCGGCCCGCTCAGTCGTTACATGAGATTCCATAATACAGGAGGAAACTGCGTGTGTGATAGATAAGATCTATCCGTGTGTTTTTGTACACTGGAATGAACCAGCTGCGTTCAACAGAGTGTCATGTCTTTAAAATATGTATAATAAATGGAAGCGGCTCCACGCTAACATGCTAATGTGTGCTTGGGGGCAGCAGGTATGACTGATGCCCAGCCACAGTACAAAGGGTTTGAACATGAACCAGAACATGCCGTCCGCAAGATGTCCACATTGAGACCATTCCGCAGACTTACATATACCTGATGCATATGGACCCAGCTTTGGTGTCCAGGGTCCACTCAGCATGATGCCCAGCTTAAAAGGGACAGAGACCCGGCACCAGTCAATCCTGGAGCGCCAACTTCTGAGGGGGCACTGACTTGCCAGCCAAATTCACTTTCTCTCAGGAGGGAAAGCCATGGTGCCATGTCGGCTAAGAGCTGTACTGCCCTTAATATAGGTCAGAACTGAGTCCAAACCACCCCATAATTATACGCCGATTTGCTTTATACCATGTTCACCATCATATTACATACCTGTGTGTGTGTCTGTGTGTACAACACGTTCAACCAGATCTGAATTCCCATTTCTGATTAATGTATGTAATTCATGACTGTGATCTCTAGAGGTCTCTGTATCACAGTTCATTTTAACCATTTACAATTGCAAGGCAATATGTTGTTCCTTGCAGATTACCATTATAAGTAATAATAATAATAATAATAGTAATAATAATAATAATAGCATTATTATTATGCAGGCTATTCCAGTTGTAATTATCACTTTAATCTTAGACTATTGCATGCTTTACAGTTATGCGTGCTTTGTAAGTTTAATCTTATTGCCATAGCAACCTATTGTTAAACTACTAAAGCTATTTCATGTTTTCAGTGGATATTTGTGACGGACGGAACTCTGGCATTTTGAAGGTTTAACCTCTAACCGTCTGGTTATCCATCTCCTTAAATTGTATATGGATTTATTTAAATTATATATGATTTTTTTTTTAATTAAAATGGATAGCTTCAGTTAGAGTAGTAAACCTTACTGTTCAGAATTAGACTTCAGTGTGGAACACAAACCGAAATGCTCTATTGGGACAAACCCATAAAGCAGCAGTTATTTTTTCTGAGCAGCAGGGGGAGCTCTCGGAGAGACGACGTCATTATTTAAATTCAACACTGTGTACTGTAGGTGAAAACGGGTTAAAAGTCCGCCGAATTTATTGCAGCTGCACTGTAATACTTCTGCAATGAGACAAACACAATCCTGCTCAGTAATATCTCAACAGTGTCAACAATCTCCATGTCAAACTGCTGTCTGTCAAACATATTTTAGTTACTGTGATGGACTAAAGCTATGTATTATTGGACAACTGCAACCAAAACAGACGTGTCAGATAAAAGACGTTTGTTTTATGTTCTTTTGACTGATTGATATCCGCTAAATTTCTTTTATTGGTCATTCAGTATCATACAGAAAAAATGTGAATCACACATACTTAATACGTGATTTAAAAACAAACCATGCAAAAAAATTGCCCCTTAATACTCAACATTTTTGTCCTCTTAAAGGCATTCACTTCACATGAAAGAACCATGCCCATTAATATTTATTTACAGCAAAAACGGGGGAGGGAAGGGGTGGGGATAAATATCGTCTTCACACTCAACTCATTCTCATGCAATACCAATACAAAAATAAACTTTTGTTTCATCGATTTTATATACACCAATATAAATATAAAGTTATGTATTTTTAAAATACAAAGGCAATTACGCTCACGTTGTGTACACTGTGTACCGAACAAGAAAATGCAACATATTTGGATATTTAGCATTCACAGAAAACATCGACATTATAAATGCGACTAAATTATAATTGCAGTTCTGTTTGTTCCCTAAACACGGAAAAGCTCAAGTCCCACGTCTAGCTCTGCTGAACGTCCTGCAAGAGTTTGTTGATTTCAGCCACCAGCTCGCTGGCGCCCACCGCCTCGTGCCTGGTGTCCGCACGCTGTCCGTGCAGGTGACTGAGCACGTTATCAAGCTCGTCCTCCTCGTAGTTCTCCGGAATCTCCTCCATGGCCGGCAGCCATCTTAGCGGCGCCTGTGAGCTAACATGACCAGCCTGGGTGAGCCCGATGCTGCTGCCCGGGTTCTGGAAGTGCGTGTTGGCCGCCCAGGCCGCCACACCCTGCGCGGCGCACGCGGGAGGCTTCCCGGGCAGGTGCCCCTTCCGGCGCTCTAGCGATCCGGCCCGCTCCGTCTCGCCGCACTCCATGTACGAGTCCAAAGAAGGCGGCAGTAGGCGCTGGAACACGCTACTCATCTCAGACATTAGGGAGGGGCCACACAGGTCCCCGCCCACCTCCTCCTCGGTGCCGACGCCCTCCTTGCCAAATGTGGAGAAGCTCTTCTTGCTGTTGGAGTCAACAGACTGCTGGTCCTCTTCCACCAAAGCCTGCTGTGGGTCGTCTCCGGGGATGAACATGTTACTTCTGTAGTCGGACGAGGCAGGGGAGGCCAGCGGGGGCATCCAGCACTGGTCAGAATGCCCCAGTACCCGGCATTCCTCCGTACACAACTTCATCGCTAAAAAAAACACACACATAACGGTCAGGGAAGTTAAAATTGCAACTGATAATCCAGTGCTCCCAACCCGGATATGCTCATTGGCACCCCTAGTGGTTGATCAGAAAACTGCAAACCGTAAACACAGCTCGTTAAGTAGTTCACACATTAAAGCGTGCAAACTGTCACTCATCTGAACTGAAATAAATACGGATAACTTACGCGGCCAGGAAAAACTCCACCATGATAATCAGATTAGAGTGATAAGATCAGATGAATGTACTATTTTTGCTGTATATATAAACTTTAACATTTTGAAACAGATGTGCATGACATAAAAAAACGATTTAATCAAGGGAAAAAATGGATTAACATAAAAGGATTCAAACGTTTAAAATAACTGAAGTGGAACGAGACTAAACCCATGATTATGCAGTATGTTCAATGCTCAATATTCTCATGGTAATAAATTACCAAAATCAAATATACCAGCATATACCTTTTAACATATTCGTAATATCAAGTGCATTATTCAGGACTATTTCTATGATTACGGTATTAAGGGAACATTAACATCGAAGGCTCATTTATAATACATTTAAAAACAATAATAACAATTTTGTCCGCCTGAAGACTGAAATTAAAATCAAGCAAATATCTCCTACAGCTCACTAAGGTCACATCAAAAACAGTAAAGCTTCTCGTGAACAAATATCTTTTCAAATTGCAAATCGAAATTGCATCAAGACTCAAAAATAATTTTATTCAAGAGAAACCCTTCTTATCCCCCCAAAAATACATGTACGTATATGTAGATATAACGAGTTTAAAAATAACTGATTATTCTGCCTTTTTTTATCATCACCCTAATTTACTGATAAGCACTCTTGAGCTTATCGCTGTAGGGGAAAAAAAACATGCATCAATATTTCCTGATAGAGAGAATTTTAGACGTGTGTTTTGCGACACTCAATATCTGAAAGCAAGTATAATTGGTAGTACGGTGTGTTTGTTACTCCAGGCTGCCCAGGACTTTAATAGCGGCCATAGCAATTAAGTGTTTCCATACATTGCCATGCATACCTGCATTTAGTCTGTGGTGCCCATCACTGAGGAATAGTTCACTAAAACCCCCACCAAGCAGTCTGTCAACGGGTGAATCCCTCCCCAGGTCGCAGTCACTGTCCCCCGCCTCGCTGTCCCCCCGCCCGCTGTCCTTCAGGCTGAACTTATCCGTATCTTGCAAGGCATACCTGAAAAAACAACAACAAATGCACCACTTTGATTTTGTCTGCTGGTGTGTGATAGTTAGTGGAAAAATCTATCAGAGCTTGGGTAATATGGGATAGACATACGTCATACATATCAACAGCTGCCAGACTTTACTCAACATATTAGTATATTAAGCGATATTAAGATTTTAATGCCAATTTTGGTTACGGTAGAGAACTGCAGTGATATCAGGGTTATCAAGATTTATTTCATTCAGTCCTAGGCATGGATCCCCCTGAATGTCTGGGATTTCTTCTACAAATTATAGAATTAGTCCAGAAGATGAGGAGGAAAATGATGTCATTATAATTACCAAGAATTCCATTATAGGAGATCATTCAAATTTCATCTGCACATTTACACTTTGCCTACTGCTAAGCAAACGCACACATTTTGCTTTGGAGTTAGACATTCTATACATTATAACATCAATGGATTTTTGCATCAGCACGACGAAGTTTTCATTCATGAAGAAAATGCTTTTCTTCTTTATCCCGGTCGTCTACGAGTATCTCGAGAAGCTGTAGCCACTGGTGTTTACGCTGTAATCCACGCTCAGGGTAGATTTACCTGCAGCTCCTTGAGAATTTATTCCCACGGAAACTTGGTCTCGGCTGGCATTGGCCCTGATGGAGCATCGACAGAAGCTGTGAGACTCGCTGTATTGAAAATAAAGCGACGGAGGGGGGGAAAATGAATACTGATGGGGGGGGGGGGAATGATAGGACAGAAAACAATGGACGTGACGTGACGTGAGCAGGCAGGAGACGACGGGGCCTGAACCACGGCGTCTAAAAATGATTCCGAAATGAAATGAGGCAAAGGGATCATTTTCGGCCATGTTATAAAGCATGTTAAATGCATAAAAATGAGGAGATTTAAAATGATCCTATGTTTAAATCAAAGTAATGTCATAAACAATAATAATAATAATAAACCAAAGTGAACTCAAGGATCATGGAGGTGGAGATTACAGTTTGGGGAGGGGGTGTTATTTAAGCATAAGAAGTTAAATGTGTATCTGCATTTATAGGGGACATTGTGAAATGTACTCAGGGCACCATGTCGGCTTACCTCTACAGGGGGGGTGGAGTGGGTGAGCTCTAAGGAGAAGTTCTCTGGGATGTGATTGGAGGATATGGTCACCAGGCTGTTCAGCGATTGGCGGCTGTGATGGCTTGGCCTGCTGCACATCTGGCCCCTGTCCATGGTGGGCGAGGAGGATGGTGACCTGTGGTGAGACCTGACTGGCAGGGTGCCATTGACAGTTGGAACGAGCGTGATGTCCCCCTTGTGGACCTGCCTGGATGGCTTCTTGGGGTGATTCTGGTATGTCGACTCGGCCACCCTGCAGTTGTAAGACCGCATGTCGTTCTTTTCCCGGCTGCATCTGGTGGCGAACATCACCATGATGACTAAAAGCACAGCGCAGATGGCCCCCAGAGATATGATGATAATCGTGGAAATGTCCAGAGTAGCATGACTTTCCTCGGTCGACACGGATTGGATATGGCTGTGGATGTTTTCGTACACTGTGCACTTCAGAACTGCTTTGGCACTGAGTCTATTGGGACCTTTGTCCTGGACCATCACCACCAGTTCAAAATGTTCACGAGGAACGTCCTTCATGCTGACGTTGGCTCGTATCTCGCACTTCTTAGGGTCCATACTGAAGTATCCATCTTCGTTGCCGGCGGCGATCGAGCACATCAGCTCCGCATTGAGACCTGCGTCTCTGTCCGTCGCCCTGACGATGGTCACTAGGCTCCCCACCTCGGAATACAACGAGACGGGTATTTCAGCCGTGTAGTTCCGCAGTTGGGGAACCACTATAACTGGGGGGTTGTCGTTCTCGTCCAAAATGGTGAGCAGGACGGTGGCGTTGCTCGTTAACTGAGTGTTCCCGCCGTCTCTCGCTTGAACGACAAAGACGAATCTGCTGACGTCCTCGTGATCAAAACTCCTGAGCGCATAGATGGCACCGTTTGAGGGGTCAATGGTCACATAGGTGGAGACAGGGCTGCCCTGGACAAAGCTCTCTAAAATCGTGTAGGTGACCTGTCCATTGCTGTCCAGATCTGGGTCAGTGGCCACAACCGATGTGAGATAGGCTCCAGGGGAGTTGTTCTCAGACTTGAAGATCTCATATCTACCCTTCTCAAAAAGAGGTGGATTGTCATTCTCATCCAAAACCTGCACAGTGAAATGCTTAATGGTAGAAAGGCTTGGAGTGCCTCTGTCTTCTGCTATCAGAGTTATACTGTACTCAGATCTCTTTTCTCTATCCAGAGAAACATTGGTTAAGATCATGTAGTTTTTTTCATAGGTTTTTTGAAGCTTAAAATGCCCATGCCCATGTAGCCTACAAATAACCTCTCCGTTTAGGCCCGAGTCTATATCCTCGACCCTTAGCAAGGCTATAAATGTGTCTATGGGAGCCCCCTCTGATATGTATGCCACCTCCTCTTTGCCAGAAGTCATTAAATTAATGCTGATTTCAGGCTTGTTGTCATTAACGTCAACCACTTTAATAATAATCTTACAGTGTGCAGGAATTGAATTAGGTCCAAGGTCCTGAGCCTGGACATCAATCTCATATGACATAACAGTTTCAAAGTCCACTCTCTTTAGCAGAGTCAGCTGACCATTTTCTGGGTTTATTTTAAATGTCTCCAATATCTTCTGAGATACATGGCTACTAAATGAATATACCACTTTACCATTAGCCCCCTCATCGGGGTCAGTCGCGTTAAGATCAATCAGGACAGCTCCCACTGGTGAATTTTCAGAAAGAAAAATTACATGCGACGTCTCTTCAAATACTGGACTATTATCATTCGAGTCCGAAACGCTTATCTTAAGAAGTGTCGAACCAGATCTAGCTGGCACACCTGTGTCTGACGCAATTAACCTGAGTTCATAGCTGGACTGTACCTCTCTGTCCAGTTCCTTGACCACAACGAGCTCCGCGTACTTAGCACCGTCGGTTCTTGTTTTTATGTCAATTTTAAAGAAGTTGTTGGGGGTTAAGGAGTACGTGTGGAGGGAGTTCTCGCCCACGTCCGGATCCGTGGCACTGTCTAAAGGGATCCTGGTACCCACCGCGGCGCTTTCGGATATCTCGATGGGGATGATGGGGCGCGTAAAGTGGGGCGCATTGTCGTTAATGTCCAGCACCTCCACCTCTACGTGGAATAACTGCAAATGTTCGGTCGGAAGAGTAATCACGTCAAATTCAATGGAGCAATTGGGCTGCAGCTCGCAGAGCTTCTCGCGGTCTATCTTCGTCCCGATGCTGATCTCGCCGTCGGCTTCGCGCACCGAGAGAAAAGCGGCGCTGCCTCTCTGCATAGCGCGGAAGCGCAGGGGCACTGAGCCCGGCAGCCCGGACAGCGCGTCGGCCGCATCTTCCTTTAGCCGGCCGATCACAGTCCCTACTTCCTGCTCTTCGTAAACTTTATATCTCAAGTTCTTACCTGCAGCGCATCGCATTAAGATGATCAGCACGGGGAGCATCAGTAATGTCAAGCAAATCTTGTCCTTTCCCTGCGAGGTCTTCATTTTCCAACTTCTGACTGCACAGATGTAGTTATTTTTTCCTTCTTAAAACGTGCCCATTGTAATTCCTTCAAGTCCACGAAGGATTTTTTTTAAAATAAGTGCAATCACTTGTAACAACTGAGTTCAAAATGGCTGAAATTTGTCAAAACAAATAATTGAAATGTATGCGTTTAATAAAAGCTTTTCTGTACGATCGCCTGCTGGAAGCGGACTGCAAGCGCGCTCGCGTCCTCATCCCCGCTTGCGCGTCTCCCGAAACGCCCCCGACACCCCTTAGCAGACTGTCTGTCCCACATAACCCGCCCCAAAGTAAAGCTGCAGCTTTTTCTCCAGCTCAGACAAAACGCTTCCCCAAATCAAGCGCTGCCCCTGGACCGCCTCGGTGTCCATAACACAGCGGCTATTGATTTACAAACAAAAGACAGGCTCAACCCCGCCTGGGGGCTCTTTCTCTCTGCAACAAATGATGAAGTAAATTACTGAAGATCAACTCCGTTTTTCATACTCTTCTTATGTATTCAATAAGGAGCATAATACATCGTCATAGCATAAAAGACATCGAAACATAAATAAAAATACTTAAAGCGACTTTATGTGTTGTTTTAGCCTTTCAACTTTTATATATTTGCAATAGTCGTGAAACCTGACACACGTAATCCTATCTGATTGCGTCCAAATCAACAAGTTTAATAACTGACCATATAGTGTCTCTGAATTTTATTTCACTCAGTCGCATTTAAATCATCTTGTTAGATGGTTTCTGTCATTTTGCAATGCTTTAAATGCTATAAGCGCCACCTTTGACTTGGATAAATTGGAAACCCGTTCTGTTTTGCTATTCCCATATACAACTGTCTAATCACGGCATCCCTGAAGAATATAACAAAAGCGAGTTTCTTTGTCGAACCAAAAGAGAAAGGAGAAAGTGACATTAAAACTCGCTTTCTGGTATCGACGCGTCAAAACGCGCACACGGACCTTAACGTAACCCTTTGTAATGCGCCTATTTAGTGCTGGGTCGGGATGACACGAACTGAGCGGCCATAAATAGCGTTTTACAGCTATGAGACTGGGGAATGTCGCTTTCCTTACAGCCCCCAACGGTGTAAAAGGCTTCAAAAGTAAATACGAGCGACTGGGGATTCAGAGCTCAGTGCCCATCTGGTGTGAGTGTCCAACGAGCGAACACAATAATTATATTTGGGGGTGGGGAATAATCATGATAAAAACAATACTGAAAAAACCCTCCTTAGGGAGTGTTACAACGTTCCAAAACCGTTCCATTTGTTTTATATTTTAAAGATAAGATAAACTTTTGACAATATAATGTGTTTCCATCAGTATTTTAGCACATAAACACAAACGGTGAACGCGTGAAACCAAAAAAAAAAAATCCACGGTCATTACAAAGCCTTGATCAGTTTTGTAACGGGTACAGCTGGATGCACATGCAGTCACCGATCACTATTCATCGATCTTCATGCTGTCTTCCTGTTGAGGGGCCCCGCCAGTGATCTGTACTCTAAAGTCTAACCAAATCTCACAAAATGACCATAGCACGAACACAATTATTTCTTTGTATATTTGGCATATTATTTATAGAAACAATATTCAAGTTATATTGACAATGGCCTGCTTTGCCTTTCCGTGAATAGATTAGATTAACGGTAAACCCGCTTGCTCTTTAATAATAACCATGGCTTATGTCCGTGCTGCGTAGGCAGACGTGCTTGAACTTTCCAAAACGTTTTATTAAGCAGACTCGCGCGACCGCATTGACGTCCTCTGATCAGGTTAGATACGCCTTGATGGGCTGATTCTCAGTCTCCCTCCATCCCAGCCACAGAATGCAGTCTAAGAATTTTAATGTAATTATCGCTGTGCAGTAATCAGATTCCCAACACAAAGAGACTGAGAAGCGCCTCGGCTCAAACAAGGGCGGTCCTCTATACACACAACCCATCTTCCATTGCTGGAAGTAAAATAATAAAGGGAATTTGTAAATTCTGAGTGTAGACGCAAACCTAATAGATTTAAAAGCCTTTTCTTAAAAATTCAAGACGAGCAAATGGAAAAAGGGATCCCACTGAGACACGTGAAAGGTACAATCTTAATTTTGAGGTGACTAATAACTGAGATCCACTATTATTAAGACTAAGATGGAAACAACAAAATCACACCTTTGTATTTCTTTATTAAAGAGTCTGTTTTCCCTTTTATTCCCGGTCCCATAAAGTTGTTGAAAGCGGCAGTGCTGAACTTTGTTATTGAAATGAAGGGGCGTCCTTTAACAATGGATCTGGCAGGTGGGACCTACTGGCGATGAGGTCCCGGCATGACCGCGGGGATCCCCCCACGTCACTCGCCGGAATGCGCTCGCGGGAGCGGGCTTGTGCAGGCACGCGAGCATCTGCTGCCCGGTCCGTCTCATTACCATTCATTCAATTAGCTCCTGGGGATATCGGCCTCAACGGAGGTATTCAATTTTAGTGCCCCTAGGAGGCCCTGACAATGCTTATTGTTATTCATTTGCAGAGCGACCCTCGCCACTTTATAACCGGGGCGGATTAGCGCTTTATGACACGTGGAGACTCCGCGAGGGCGCGCGGATCCCTTGTTTGCTGTCTTCTGTAGCATGTGGAGCTCAGGAGACTAAATATAAATGTGTCATGTAGATATTTATGTGTCATTGTGTCCTTTCACCAAGGTAGCCTACTGATGTGTTGGTGGATTCATGTTTACTGGTGTGTTCATTTCTCAACACCACCCTTTGCAATACTTCTAGCAATGCACCAAAAATAGTCTTGTATCTGACTTTCTTTGATGTGGTTTTATTTATCGTTGCTTTCTGTTATATAGTTCTGCATATAAAAAGCCAGTTTCCATTTTGCATGCTTTTTGGGATATATAGGTCTGTTCTAAATGTTGCGAAGACCTTTTCTGTGAATTGTCAATTGAAAGAGATTAATGCAGTCAAACAGTTGCTGCTGTGTTATTGTAATTTTTGTGGAAAATATGATGTATAAACACCCCCCCCCCCCCCATCTTATTGCACTGCCATCCCTAATTTATCTGTAGCAATAGTTTAGCAATTTTTTTGTTCCAGACAAAATCCTCTGTTGTGGTGTTATTGAATGAACGTAGTACTTATTTTTGTTACCCAGTCTACATAATAATTGATAGAAAAATGCATCATGATATTACTGGAAATGTGATAATTCCGGGAAAACAATTTTCGAGAAAATAATGAGTCAACTCTTCATCTCCAAGAGACACATTGTCAGAAAAACATACTGAATTCACAGCTTCAGCCTCATGTTACTCCTACTATGTGCAAATGCCCTCTACTGGTATTTAGCTAACTGGCTGTCATGTTGTTCAGCTTTTATATGTCAGCTAATTGTATGTCATATTAGGATATTTTGTAAGGCTATTTGCTGCAGGTTTGCTTTGGTCAGGGTCAGCAGTTAGCAGGCTGATACACAAGGTCAGCCTTTTGCCTGCTGGGCAAGATCTGAACTGCTTCTCAGGTTCTCATTCACCTTGTTCTGAGCTGTTTGGCATTTTCTGTGTCGGTTATTTATAAGTCACCTTGACACTTGATAGTTTTTATTTTTTTTGATACAGAAATACCATCCAGTCCTGGACGCATCCAGTGAGCAACAAGACGGATGGTTCTCTATTCCTTAAGCCCGTGACATGTTTTCATAACACGTCTGCCATATAATTTGCCTGATAAAGATCATATTTGTACCAAAGGGGTTGGTTACACCTGTTTTTTGTTAGGTTTCAAATATTTTCTTTCAATTGAATGAGTACTGGTGTTTTGTACTCCCAAAGCTAAGAGAACAGAGACGTGTCTTTCACAGGGGAAGAGAGTACAGAGACAGTTTGTTTAAACTCCCACTAGTTTTATTTATATCAAGATACCGTCAAGGTATTATTAAGTCACATGGAATAGAATTTCATGTGGTGTGTGAACAATAGCACAGATACAGTGAAAAGGGCAACTGCAATTAACCTCGCGATGCAAATTATCAGAAAACGCATGAGCAATGGTATTGGAGAGAGAGTCATACGCAAAATGGCTGCGATATTGTGTCTCCCTAACAAAACCTCCATTACCTCTTCATCTCTGAATATGAATAATTAGATTGCTGGTTTCTTAAATCTTTTAAAGGCAATTAAACCATAATTAAAGCACAAAAATTCAGAGGAAGATGGGAATTCAGTAAGCGAGTATGTGATGCAAATTAGCACTAGATTCTTTGTTATAAAGCACCAGAGAGCAAGTTTGTATCTGTAGTGAATTAACCACAATGTAAGCATATAAGAAGAGCAGAGAACAGATGTTTTCCATACTTGTAATACTGCATGTCGTAGTCCATCTCTTTAATGTCAACAAATGCCACATTTTTAAAATTAATAATGTGTAACAGCCACTGTAGCCCCAGATGCATAATGGCATTTTTTCCCCCTTAAAAGAATGTTAAATATCTTCAGAGAAGGCATCATCTTAACTGTAACCAAGCTGAACTCTCCACCAATTCACTTTGTGTGTTGCGTAGCATTTCATATGTGGAGCTATAGCCCCCCCGATTGTGGGTTTCACTACACTAATTTCGAGAGAGAACAGAGAGTACAATAAAATACACCATAGCGGGGCAGAAGCATAAGGCATGGACTGCATCCAAAGTTCAATGCCCACAATGCTTGGGTGAGACGTTTTTTTCCCAGCTGAGATCCACATGATTTATAGTCTTACGCTCTATAGACTTTCCTTTACTTACTCCATGGCAGATGTGAACAGGCCTTGTGCTGCGGTGACTCCTCTCTTGGTGAGACACGTGTTCCCAATTTCACAGTGTTTATGTGGAAACTCCTGTGGGCCCCAGATCGGCTTTCGCGGTGCTGGACAGAATCCCCAGCCTTTCTGTTCACACTTCCTCATCTGAGAAATATTAATAGCCACGAAATCTACTATGAATTTCACTCCAAGGACCACTAAAACTATGCACTTTTCTTAATATAAATAACCTTATATTTTAGAAGCAAGTATAAGGTTATTCTTAAGTAGCACAATATAAGGTGAAATGGCATGTCTTAGACTGTAGAGATTAAATATTAACAGTTAACAATTTTAATTTCATTGCTAGATTTTCATGTTGCATTTATCTAGGGTCTAAGTGCTATTTCTTTATCAGCAATAGAACTACAATGACTCAAATGTCTTGTCCCTCAATGTCCATGAGGTTGACCTGTCAGAGATAAGTGGTATTTATGTTGTACAACCTATAGTCTCCTATCATCTGTATCAGAACTCAGTAAGTACGTTGGCTGCTGGGCTTCTTTTCAATCTGTTTTTTTTTTTTGCATTTGATAAGTTGGACGCTTTTGCGGTTAAACCACAGTCTGAAGCCCCCATGTGTATCGACAGGCCGGCTCAAAGGAGGAGGTGACTTACCTCTTCACAAAGAATTCAGTTGAAAACTATATGACCCCATAATTGCATACACATGCATGGAAAGTGGCGTATGCGTCCTCTCAAACCTTTCACGAGGTGATTAAACATGACTGAGGCAGGATTTCGGATTCTGCCATAAGAGCTGATGCTATCAAGCTTTAGATCACACTTTATCTGAGGATATAGGTTAGATTTAAGCGATATGTCGTCCTCTTTTATATATCTGGAGCTTGTTAAAAGGGACCCGTAAGAGATATACGGGGCAAAAAATCCCAAATCGAGCAGGACACATTAAAAACCTTGATATGCTGTATTATAGTTCTGAGCACTCCGTCATTTAAAGTGTAAAACTGATAAATTATTCATTAACATTTCACTGTTGTATAGTTACATTTTAATCACGAGAGAAAAAAATATATCATTGAAAGAACCTTTGAGCCACTAAATACGACTTTGTTAGAACGAGCTGCCGTCCCTTTTCTTCTTAAAAAATAAATTAAAAGTTTAATTGTTCGGCTAATGAGCAATTAATGTGAACCAGAGCTGACATGAGATAAATAAAACTAACTTTCAAATGCTTTCATAATTTTATTTTGGTTGCTCCGTGTGCATCGAATGCTACGTAGACCATGTACAAACACACTCAACTCCCAAGAGTCTCATCAAAGAGAAGGAAAAAAAAATTCTCCTCATTTGCATAGCTGTGTTTCACACAAATGAAAGGCACTGCTAATCAGCACTAGCGTTCATTTACATGCTAAAGTTACCATAATTGCATACTTTATTCATTAATTTTTGGAGTGAATTCCACTTGCCCACCACTCAGCCCATTCAGAAGCCATAAGAGTGTGGAATATATCGCCCCTAACAACAGAGGGCCCCGTTCAATCCGCTCATAATGGCATGATTGCACCCCCCCAGGGTGAACGCTGGTTCCCGTGCAGCTGTGTGATTCTGTCCGAACCCTGCAATAATTACCATTAGCAAATACAACAAATAAATTTATGAAGAAAATTGCTGCTGACACAATGCATTACACATCCTACCCATAGGTTTTCATCTCAGCTTCTTACATGTCTGCGTGTGTGTCCATATTAATCATTTTGACTGAAGGTATCCATGGCAACAGCAATTCACATCCTTGATACATTCTCCAGTAGGTGCTTATCCCTGACTTGTCATTTGTAACAATGTAAACAATAAGTCAGTTTTGTAAAAATCAGTAGACAACAGGATTTGACAATTGAGAGGTCAGTGATATCTCTGCAAAACCCGTAGTGTTTTGTGGGTGACATAGGATGACGTATCTGTGTATTAGGAATCTGAATCACAGTGGCAAGCTGAGGAATTAAAGGTTTGCAGGGTATAATTCAGGCTTAATGAAACGGCATATGGAAAACTGAAAAAAAAATACCATCCATCAAGTGCTTATTCTGGTTAGGATTGCCTGGAGTTTATCCCAGGCAGCATGAGATGCAGGGCAGGAGTACAGCATCATTGAATTATACTCATTTAGAGACACTTATTTGCGTAACTGTATGCCTTTGGACTGCAGAAGGAGCAAACTGGAGCAAACCAGTGCAACACAGCAGAACATACAAACTGCACTTGCTGCAGTGGTTGTGAGGGAATAATTCTGTAAGGCTGTAACTAAATTGAAACAAGAACGTACTGGCGCTGGCAGGGGTGGGTGATCTCAGCGAGACCGATAGAGGGGGCAGACAGACAACGTAAGCGGCCCTTGCTTATCTGTAGCCTTCCTCAAGGACAAGTACTAACCGACTAACTAGGGCAAACGGCGAACATGCGGTTGTCACGTAGATGGAAGGTACCGAGAGAGGGGGGAGATGCCCAAAAGGGCTATAAGAGCGACAGAGCCGATACATATGGTTGAGCCTCTTCCTGTACATGCTAAATGTATGTCAGATAGACGCTCCCAGCTTACAACCTGTTACAGAATAAACCCGTGGCTTGCAACTACTAATCATCTCAGCTGTGAATCTCTTCTCATCAACGGACCCGGCGGAGTACAGCTCCAACAGTTGGTGTGAAGCTTCAGTGCGATTCGCAGATCCACCACACTGCCCACTAAATCAAAAGCTAAACTTTGCCCTCCCCGGCCCAGCACTGCAATTTAGCCACCACATCACATACTATGACATCATAACGGAAGGGTGATCCACAGAAGCTTCTTAGCACAGAGAGCACAATGGACGAAACTAAACTTTACAACAAAAGTCCGACTTCAGGCGAACATAACATAGCTGCCGTGCTGTATTTTAATTATTATTGTGTTACTGTAATTTGAGGTTAAGTGCAGATTTAATCGCTGTGGAAAGCCCAATATGAGGGGAGTTCATATGTCTTCAACATATTATCTAAATATGCATTTAATGAACAGAGTGATCTCTCCATTCTCTGCGTTGCCACCTCTGCATTTCTTTGGCAGCTCTTAGGGTGTGTGAAACGCTCAGCTTTAGAAATGCGAGAATGTTAATGAGTGACCAGGGCACTTGTGACTCCCCCCCTCCGGGATCCTGTGACCTGACAAACACTCGAATGAGAAGGGGGGTGCCCTTCAGCAGCGGCAGAAAAGATGACAGAAATCCAGGCGGCATCAGGAATCCCTTCTTTTGACAAGGACCCGCGATTCACTGGCATTTATAAGGATGCATTTAAGAGTCCACTTATGTATGGTTTGTTTATTCTTGTTTTTGTGTGCTAACATTGCATTGAGTGTGAATAAAGCGTTGCAAAAATGTGAACCTTTCCCATTGTGACTGAAGGATGTATTCACTGGATGCAAGACAAATAATATCAATTAATCAAAAGATATAACTATTTTACGGTTTCCCTGAAGAGTCCATGGCATGGGTACATAAAGATGCACTGTCAAACTCTGCAGTCTCCTTTGTTGACTTCTCAGAGTCTAATCAAAGGGCAATAGCCTTCAAAGTGCTCAGTGGACTTCTATTTTATTTCACAGGAAGATTCATCTACAGTCACCTTCTATTCATCATAAATCCAAATATTTTGGATAAAATTACATAATCCACTCTTGCTGTTTTGATTCTTAACCCGTAGGAGTTGAAAATCTTCTCATCCATAGAGGAACATCCACAATATTTGCCTAAACAGTGCGGATTTTTTGAATCTAGGTCTTTGTGTTGATTTACATCAAGTTCATTAACTGCAGGAATAATACAGAAAATGCCAATTTCCTTCTGCCCCCTCCCAACTTTCAACTTTTTGTTCCTGCAGCAGTCCTGAATAAAAATCTGATATGAAGGCCTTTTTATGGTTCTATTCAATTTCCCAGATTGAAAAGGCAGAATTGCAGTATGACCAATTACTGATAGAAACTGTGCTGCCAGATTGGCTTATTTTTCACTAGTACTTTGTATGGCTTTACCTTAGTAACAAGGTTTGGAATCGTACAAGATGTATTATTGATCTAAAACTTTCTTGATCTCATATTTATGCCATGTTCAATCAAACAGAATCACAAGTGAAATTGTGTCAATTTACAAACGCATGTTTTGCAAGAAAGAGCAGCAGTCAATGGAAATTGACCCAAGGCCAGTTAATGAAGAGGATTCACGTCAAATATCACCATCTTCACCACGTGGAAACCAGTAACTGAATTCCTTATTACTAAGCAGCAGGGATCCTAGTCATTTATCTTTGGAAAAGGATAAAATGATGCAATCACGACAATGAATTACTGAGTACTGAAGCTGATGTTGATTTATATCGCATTTTAGCTGTGATTTCTGTATTTGTATTACTCACAAAGACTATTTATAATTTTAAATGAATTGAAGATAGAAAAGTTAATATTCACCAGTATTTTTTAAATGTATTTTTCCACTTGCTGCAACACAATTAAGATAAAAATTCATAATTAGACAGGTCTAGAAAGATACAGTCAATCCTTATTTGAAAATGAATTGGCAACACTTTACTTGAAGCAGTCTACATAAAGGTAACATGTAACCGTCATAAGAATGACATGACACGACACATTATTGATGTTTATGACTGTAGTCATAATGTGTCATTCAGTTCCAAAAACCAAATAACACATTATGACAACGGTGATGTTTATGTGTCATTAATGTGCATGTCGTGTCATGGCATTCTTATGACGGTTACATGTCACCCTTATGTAGACTGCTTCAAGTAAAGTGCTACCAATTAATTTATGTAATGAAAAGTAGAGGAATGATATTTAATTTAACTAAATAAGCCCATCCACCCAGCTCTGAAAACCTACAGTAACTGCATTTGGTATTAATACTGAGGCTTTCAATTGTCTATTAATATAAAGTATTTATATACCTATTTATTGTATTAAATGACAGTTCACTGTGTTATATTGGGTTTGGGCAACTTCATGTTGGAGCTGGACTCCTTTTTTAAAAATTCAGTGTGTAAATGTCAAGATTATTTCTGTCCTTCTTGCATGTCAAAGGAAGGTAGAAGGAACCTACTATTTTTTGTTTGCCACATTTTATAATTGTAATATTCCATCAGAAATACAGATGCCCAAACTAACAACATCAGTACTTAAACATTCTTCTCACCTTTTGTATAAGGCCTGCAGGCAACACGGAACTTCAGCACAATCTTGGGTTTGATCATATCTAAACTGACTTAATTGGGTCAGGAACTTGTTAGTCCCTCCAGGTAGTGCCTTGACCTATAACGTGCATGGAAAACTACTTTATTGTTCCTGCTCACATGCAGTCACACACACATATACATGCAGCGAAAGGTTTTCCATTTTCATTTACATATGAAAGGCAAGTTCTCAGTTCAAGATAACAGACAACCTTGCAGATAAGATATGTTTTCTCCTCATTTCCATTACTTTTCTGTTTTTTGGGTTTTTTTTTGGGGGGGGGGATGGAGATTTCAATAGATGAATCTAAAAAAAGATGTTTCCTGAGGAGTAAATTACAGGCTTTCAATAGACTGTATGCTTAAGCGCATGGCCTTTTCCAGAAACAGGAAATGGTCTCATTTTAAAGAATGTGTCTAACGCGGAGAAAGTGCCATGATTGCGGTGAACACTGCAACATTTTTTTTGCAGGGGAGAAAATGAATGGAAGAAATACTTAAGCATAACCTTTTTTAATGGTTGGAGTTAACGGTTGGCAAAGACCTGGCCGCCATCACTGCTTCTGGTACTCTGCAGGTCCTTTTGTGGAAACGTCCCTCTGACATAGATGGAAGGCGTCCTGCAAGATGCCTGCCTGCCTGGCTCAGAGGACCGTCTTATATTTTAGCTTACATGCCTCCCCATGCTCCCTCCCCAACCCCAGCAGACTGCAGCAGCAAAAGTAAATCAATTTCATCTGCTGTGGCTGATGTCTACTCCCCCCCCCCCAGGTTCCCATTGTAGGGCACAGTCATCAGGCGGCCATATGGCAGCTGAGAGCAGGTCGGGCTGTGATATGGGCTTTCACCTTGCAACAAAGGAGCCAGTGCCTGCAATGAGCTTCATCAATGCATGGGTACACATCACTGGATAAAGGACCCTCTAACCCTGTCAGGGGCGACTTTAGGGGGTAGATGCTCCACAAGGATGGGGGGGGGGGGGCATTTCAAGGCTGGTTGCTGAAGGGCTAGCGGGGGCTGGGGGGCTCTCTGCAAGACTCTTCCCCCCGCCGCCTGACCAAAACTCCCTGGCCAGTCTTTTTTCACGCAGACACCATCTCGTAACCCTCTTGAGAATTGCAGCCCTAGAGTGTGTCAGGGCAGCGTAGGCAGAAAATCAAAGAGACGACCTCTGAGAACATCTGAATTTGAGGGATGTTCACCATGTGGTCAAAACATGAAGTGAACAGAATTAAAATAAAATAAAATTATAATTCCACTCGTGGATAACAATGTGCAGTGAATAAACAGAAAATACATTTTAAGTGTTTTTTTCTCACTTATTTTATACATCATGGAGCTATTATAGCTTGAGCAATGACTTAACATAAAAAATGCATGAAACTATGTTTCCAGCCTCATGCAGCTATATGTATATTTTTCCCAGTTTAAGAACATTAAGCTATACATGAAGCAAGAAAGTGGATTTTGAATTTTTCTGGAAATTACTTCACTGTGATTGGTTGGATATAAAAAAACATTAAAATGTACTATGCATGTATCAACAGCTTGCAAGCTGGGGTAAAATTGAGTGCTATGCTAGATGTACACAATAAAATTGCTGGTAAAGGGACCACCAGCTGCTGAAAGTATTCAGGGGCATTAAGTAACCCATGGTTACATGGCAGAAAAAAGTCTTATATACACTTGCAAACTGTATGAAATTAATTGGATTTCTTGACTACAGAGGTATCAGCTACTGGTGAAAGCATGTTCTTTCGGACAGTCCTTGTCGGTTAGCATTAGGGATGCCCTCATAGAAAGGGTTTCAGATTTATGAGTAGGCCTCACGCCTTTCCTCTGAGAAAGTGTTTAAATCCACAACCACTTTCTGCTCTTCTGAACTATCTTTCTTTTATGGTCAATTCAACCTTTGATAGGTTATAATACATATATGCATATTAATCCATGGTTTGCCTTGAAGCCATAATTGTGCAAGAATAACGTGATATACCGTTGTACCAGTGATAAGGTGAATAAAATGAATTGTTTCACAAGCATCTGTCAATATTAGCCTCAATAATTGGTAATATGACTCTTTTACTGTCTGAAGCTGTTTTGTTCTTATACCTGCAGTCATTTTAGAGTTATAGTAATTGCGAGAAAAACAGTAAAAATCCCATTGAATATATCCATCCATTCATTTTCTTGAAAAGTGGTCAGTTTAATTATCACTGAAATAGTGAGTTTTTGAAACAATGCACATTGTAGCACCTGTATCACATTTAAGAACAATAAGCTTTTGGGTTCTAGGGAATAGCAATGGTGTTAGTCTTACTGCATCAAGACATTTAAAATGTACTGTTTCCGTGCTGTTGGCAGCTTAGTCCCACATACATGGTTCTTGTTAGAGTGCGTAGCAATAACACAGTAATTCACAGACGCACAATAAACACCCTAGCCTAGAATTAAAATCTCTTAAACACTCCCACAACTCCAGTGTGTTCTCTCACAAACACTCAGTTACAGCAAATCTAACTTTTAGACTGTCCATTCTGCCAGAGCCGTTCTGCCATTGTGCACCAAGCTCCTCATTTCCATATACTCCTCCCCAACATCTGCACAAAGTTAACACAGCAGTGGAATTCCTTTCTCCAAGAACTTCAGATTCAGATTCCTCATGGGAAAAGCATGAAGTCAAATATTTCTGTTGGAAACTGATGGAAATACTTCTGTTAAAGTCAAACATTGTCTGGCTTTGTTAGCCTATGGCACCCGTCCTAATATCAAAGATGGAGGATACGACCTGCCTTGGAACAGAAAAGCCTTGTTATATGAGTATGAATATTTGGGCCAGTCGCTGCCTCTGTCTACAGCCAGTCTTTGTTTGAACTGTTACTAGCTATGAAAACAAATCTGAATCCTTCAGGTCACAGGGCTGCATGACGCTATAAAGCTTGTCTGTCGTGCCGTCAGCCAAACAGCACGGAACGCAAACATGTGACGTCGTAGCTCTCCTGTGCTGCGGTCTGGAGGGTCTCTTGCTTCACAGCTCTGAGCAAATGTAAAAAGGGGCATGATGATGAGAAAATGCAAGACGACACTTAGCGTTTGCCATCGTCCTCGCGGCTCATTTGCAGCACATGCGACGGATCCTGGCGACATGCAGAACCGTGTGGTTTCGGTAGGGGGGCAGCTGGGGGGCCTCGGGGAGCCTTTTTTTTGCCTCACATTTAGCTGTTCATGGGCCACATGAATGAAATGGAAATGTGGCCACCGGCCCAAGGTACAATAAAAGTCATTTGTCCTTCGTTAATTTCATTATTCTGGTTTGCAGGCAAAACCAATTAACTCTCCACAGACCTTTCGCATGCAAAATGATTTATAATCAAATTCTCCTTGACATACTGATTTGTAAATGGTTTGGAGGGTTCAGCTTAGCATGTTATCTATCTATCATCCATCTATCTATCCATCTATCTATCTATCTATCTTTCTATGCTTGTTTATGAATTCATACTTCATCACATTCAGGTTCTAATCATTATAATAATCGTCATACTCATGACAACATGTTGGAATTCAACCAACATGTTCATGAGACAAAAATGTGCTGTTGCATTAAGGCTTTGATGTTTTCACATTCTGAATTTGCCCTCAAAGCTTTAACTGAGTAGTGTTACGTCCTTCTGCCCCGTCCGCCTCACCCTCCTGCTTCCTGCCTCACGTGGCCCTGATGACCCGCACCTGCAGCTTGCTGCCCCTTGTTATAGTCTCTGTCTAAAGGTCCCTTTTTCCCCAGTCTTCGTCAGTCTGGTCACTGATGTCAAATCCTCAAGTTGCCTGTGCCCTTCCTGGATCCACTCCTCCAGTTTTGATCACTTGCAATTTGTTTATTTCCGGTATACACTCACCTAAAGGAATATTAGGAACACCATACTAATACGGTGTTTGACCCCCTTTTGCCTTCAGAACTGCCTTAATTCTACGTGGCATTGATTCAACAAGGT